>BJCM01232616.1:0-10264 GCA_018326385.1 Flaveria bidentis
TTTCTTTGTCGGTGCCCAAGCTTCAATTGCGGTGCCATCAATTTTGCCGGTGTGCATTCCGTCATCCATTTCATTAGTGCCCTCAATCCCATCACCGCTTATGTCGCTTTGATCAGTTATTCTGCCACCAACGCTAGATTTAATTGGCTGAAGAGGGTCATGCTCAGACCCTTGCAGTTCCTCAACCATTGTGTTCTTCAAATTATCCTTTGATTCTTCGCTTTTACAACAATCTCTGTTCACTTGAACTTTGATTTCTTTAACATCGTCCCTCAAAGATGCAAGAATGACATCTAGTTTTGCTGCAATGGTTGCTAGTTGATCCACCAAGTTCCGGGTTACAGGTGTCATTCGATTTCCCGGCAATGGAACCAAATGATAGAACCCAAAAAGTCAGCTTGATTAACTTCAAGTAAAAAGTACAGATAGAGCCCTGTTCGAGAAGGGTGATATCCAATTACAAGGATTAGAAACCCTACTTTTGATAAACTAAACAAAGACAGCCACACACATCCTAAGAAGTAAACATAAATAGGAAGAATATGGGCAATTAGGTTGCAGTTACTCCCTAAACATTAGGCTGCAGTTACTCCCTAAACATTAGGCTGTAGTTACTCCCTAAACATTAGCTAACTAGCACAGTTAGGTTGCAATTAGTCCCTAAACAATAGCTAACCATTCTTCCACTAACCCACTAGGCTGCTGCCCCTTTAACCTGGTACCAAGGCCAACCAACCCACCCAATTAGGATATGGGTTTGTACCAAAATCCCTCATTGCAGGATCGGTTTATGTCACTAACACTTTGTTTTTCTCTCAAACTCACTTGAACTACACTTGGATGAAGGCAGAGTCTCTAAGAGTTGATAACAATATAATAAGTAATAATCAAACACAAGAAGTAATTTTCAAGGTACTTGCATATATATTACTTCTCAACTCAAATGTTACAAGACTCTTACAAGCATATCGTTATGAGTTACAATGAGAAACTATATATAATACTACCTACAACCGGATATACTTTGATACCAGCTGGGATCCTATAACTAAAGCAAATACTACAAAGCTATAGTCTAAGGTATGTCAGATAAAGTCTTATCTGAGATATGGTAGTCAGGACATGTTCCTGACTTATCTTTTGTCACCAAGTAAAGTTAGTAACTTGTACTATCATAAAAGGTGAACAGTGGAATAAAGTATGGTCAACTACATGGGTCTTTGAGAAAATGCCATGTAGTATCAGAGGTCTGCAGCGGAGTGTCAGAGACCATACTTATGTCCACTGGTTCATAGCAGTGTCTTCCGAAGGTTAAATGGCTTCGGAAGAACAAGTACTTCCAAAGCCACTTACACTTCGGAAGAGGCTACTTCTTCCGAGGCTTGAGGACTTCTTCATACTTCAGAAGCAATTTTCTAATTTCTTTTCTTAGATTTGATTCTTCGGAAGTAAGTTCTTTGACTTCGGAAGTAGAGTTTGTCTTCGAAAGTTGCTCTTTCAATTTGTCTTCGGAAGAACTCTACTTCCTTCGGAAGTTCCACACTTGGCTTCGGAAGCCTTTGTAAGTAGCACCACAATTTGTCTAAGTGATTTGGTTTTGGTTGCACTAGCCTTCTTCTTGATCCAACACTCATCCCCTCATTTCGATCCTCAGTCTTCAACCTCCTATCATGATGGGAGACGAACCCAAACCTGTTGATACCGATGAAAACAAATCTATGGATTCCAACACCAAAAACACCCGAAACTAGATCCATGCATCCAGCATACACCATCACAGATATCAGTTGAAAGGTGAGAATCCTTGATGGTGTAAAAGTCTCGTATGCCCAGTGGGTCAAGTTGTTTAAACTACTGCCCGAGGATACAAAGTGATGAACCATATCAACGACATGAAGGCCCCAGAAGAAACGGATCCGGAATATGCTGCTTGGTCCAAAATTTATGCCCTCGTACTCGATGGATCTACGAAACGATGTCGGACGATCTTTTGGCTCGGGTTTTGGACACCGATTCCACTGCTTTTGAAGCTTGGTCCCACATCAAAGATGTCTTTCTTAATAACAAGGGTGCGAGAGCGACGACGCTTGAACTCCACTTCAATAATTTTACACTCAAATCTATACCATCTCTTGAATCCTACTGCCAACAAATTAAAGGACCTCGCACATTGTTAGACTATGTCGGTTTTAGTTAGCACATTTATATTGTTTAGGGTACTAAAGTGTAATTAGTTTTTCTATATATTTGGATGTAATCTCTTATTTGAATGATATAAAAAACCTATTCAATCTTTTCTTTTGATCTGGTATCAGAGCCAAATCAAAACCAAAAACAAAATTCTCGGCTCATCTCCTCTAACCCTAATTCAGCTGCACCGATCCTCAGCCGATTAAACCTTCGACCTAAACCCTACATCACACATCTCTACTGATCAAAATTTGCTTTCAATTATTCTCATGGTTGCGATCATAACCTTCTCCAACCAAGAGAAAACTGCTCATAATTCCCACAAATTTGCCTTCACCAAAAAACCTACAAACTATGGCTATTGGTGTTCTATGATTGAATCCTTTCTCACATCTCATAATCTTTTTGGTTACATTGAAGGAACCGTTCCATGCCCAGAACCGAAAATCACCAATGAATCTGCTACAACCGACTACCCAAGTTATCTTCCATGGATTTCAAATGATGCCCACATTCACACACTCATTATCTCCACCGTTTTTGAAGAATCTTATCAATACGTTCAAGGAAAATCATCTCGTGAGGTATGGCTATCTCTAGAACGGGCCTATGCGCGTATTACCTCTGCTCACGAGTTTACTCTCAAAAATCAGCTTCTTAGAATTACAATGAAGGGTGATGAAAAACCAGCCGATTACCTTAGCAGAGCCCAAGAATATGCAACCGCTCTAGCCAATATTGGAGAACCAATTAAAGACAAGGATTTAGTGATGTTAACTCTTGTAGGACTTCGTGATGAATACAATGGTCTTAAAGCAAACTTGCTAGCCCGATTGGTTTTCATGAACTGTATGGCCTTTTAAGCAATCATGACTACATGATCATACGTCTTCTACCCACAACTCTGAACCCTCCTCAAGCCTTTCTGGTCACTACTGCCGTACCACCACCGCATCTTATTCCAGCTGCTCCTTCTGTGTTGTAGCCTAACAGTGATCAGCTGCAGCACCAGCTTCAAAGCCTTCAACTCATGGCTTCTCAACTAGGCTATCAATTGAACCCCGTCTCCTCACCACGACCTCAAGCCTACTATGGTTCTTGGTCTTCAAACAACAACCGAACCAGTCGCGGTTCCCGTAATTACTCACGCGGTAACTCACGTGGCCCACCTACTCCTCGTCCTTATGACAATGGTGGCACGCGTCAATTCTCATGGGCTTCAACTCAAAACACGTTTTATGGTCAGTGCAATCGTTATGGGATCAGTCATCTTCTTTCCCAGTGCCCCAATCAGTCCTCCTAGCCTCGTTCTGCACCGCAAGCTAACGATGCAGCATACTTTGATGCAGGCTCATTTTATGGGTCCACTTGGAAGCCTGAAGCCTATCATGGTAATGATTCTTTATTTGTTGGTAGCGGTAATCCTATACCCATTGTCCATATTGGCTCATCCAAAATCTATTCTCATACCAAAACCTTTACCTTATCCAATATCCTTCATGTTCCTTAATTAAAACAAAACCTATTATCTGTTCAAAAAAATTTTGTGTAGATAACAATGTTTTATCTAAATTTCACTCCTCTTATTTTGTTGTGAAGGATGAGTCTACTGCAGGACCGGTGAAGGGTGGTCACTTACAACACAACAACACAAAGAGGAGAGTTACTTAACTTAATCAAACAGTGAGACTGGATTAACCACAATAGATGATACAAAGAACACAAGTAAGTAAGAGACAAAACAAGAGAACAAGATACACAAGAAGATGGTTTTCAAGATTGCACTATATTGCTTTCTCAAGTTCTATTACAAGTGTTACAAAGCATAAAGGAAAGTTACAAGTACTTGAGATACATATACTACATCCTACAACTGGCCATACTTTGAAGGCCAGCTAGATACAATTGACTAGACACAAAACAAAATCAATTGTAGAGTCAAAAGGCAGATTGCCTTTTGACTTGTGACTATGACATGCCATAGCTCACATGGACCTTTTCACCAACTCATGTAAGTTGGTGACTTTACAGAGCTGCAGCAGAAAGGGGTCCAGCTTTATGGAAAAGTATATCAGATAAAGCATGTTGTTAAAAGTATTTGGAAGAAATCTGTCTTCAAGTATTGGCTTCGGAAGACTTTGTCTCTGAAGCTTCGGAAGGCATCATCTTAGAATATTTCTGTTGCATGTGTGAAACTTCCGAAGCATTCTTCTTCAATGTACTTGTGCAGCATGCAGGAGAGACTTTGGGTGTTTGGATTGCATCAGCCTCTTCATATAATCTCTACAAACTCCCCCTAGGGTGATGCTACCAAAACACTAGTAGACTTCAGATATTGACAGTTCTCATCAGAATGATGACCATCCCTTTCTTCATGGGATGATCAGGATCCCTTAGACTGTCAAAGTGTCTCCTCATATCAAAGAGATCATGTAGAGGCAGATTGAACATGTCTTGCCAAGTATAGATGTCTTCAATGCCTTGTTCTCTAATGACATGCCATCTTTCCGGATTTGTGGTGTATGTCCGGGACAAGATGGGTCTTCCTGATGCTAGAGGAGCTGTTTGAATAGGAGTTGATGTAGCATCCTCTGGCTGCACATCCTTAGGATGTTCTGACTCATCCTGAGGTTCAGAAAAAGATGCAGCTCTCTTCTTCTTTGGCTTTGGCTTTGAAGCCATCCTTTTCTTTCTCTTTGTCACTTTTAACTAAGAAGACTGGCTTGCAGCACCTGACTGATCTTCATTTTCTTTCTCAGTTGGGACTTCCTCTCTCATAGGTTTAGAAGGATAGGGAGGTTGACCCTGCTGTGGATTAGAAGATGAAGCTTGTTGAGATTCGGCAGGAGGTTCAGGTTGTGTTTAAAGGAGTTTATGGTGTGTGATTCTGAATGAATTCCATTGACGATGATAACCCTTTAAAAGGGAATCATGCAACCGAAAACCAAAAATTAAGGAGCAAATATACATCACAATTATAAACTAGTTCAAACTAATTCTCATACTAATACTATAACACATAATATCAGCCGATATAATCGGCTAATGATGTATATCGCTAAGACACCCCCTCAGTTTGAGCGGGCGGAGGACAGACGCTCAAGCTGGATCTAAATGACTGGAACAGCTGCCGTGGTAGTCCTTTGGTGAAAATATCTGCATATTGCAAAGAGGAAGGCACATAAAGAACACGAATGTGACCTACTCGAACTTTATCACGAACAAAATGTATGTCAATTTCGATGTGCTTCGTCCTTTGATGTTGAATTAGATTAGTAGAAAGATACATTGCTCAGACGTTGTCACAGTACACAACGAAGGCATGTGTAAGAGGCGTGTGCAGCTCAAGAAGCAAATTACGGATCCATGTGCCTTCTGCTACCGCGTTAGCCACTCCCCTATATTCGGCTTCAGCGCTGGAGCGTGAGACAGTAGGCTGTCGTTTAAAGGACCACGAGATTAGATTATCACCTAAGAAGACACAATATCCTGAAGTCGAGCTCCGGGAGTTTGGGCAACCACCCCAGTCAGCATCAGAATAGGCCACCAACGAGTGAGATGTGGATTTAATGATATGTATGCCATACTCAATCGCCCCCTGAATATAACGGATAATCCTCTTCATGAAAGCAAAGGGAGACTCTCGGGGCTCATGCATAAACAAGCATACCTGCTGAACAACATATGAGATGTCGGGTCTCGTAAAGGTTAGATACTACAAAGCTCTTGCGAGGCTTTGATATAATGTGGGATCCGAGAATAACGGACCATCGATGCTGCTTAGTTTAGCCGAGAGGTCTACGGGAGTTGTGCAAGGTTTGCATGATGACATTGAGGCTCGAGCAATTATATAATTTGCATATTGAGCTTGTAAAAGAAAAATATCGGGGGATTGTCGGGTGACTTTGATGCCCAAGAAGTGATGTAAGGGACCCAAATCGGTCAGAGCAAACTCCCGTGACAAAGTGGCAATAATATGACGTAAAAGTTTGTCATTAGACGCGGTGAGAATGATGTCATCCACGTACAATAACAAATAAGCAGTGTTGGATGGATCCTGATTATAAATGAATAACAAGTTGTCGCAGGCACTGCTACGAAACCCATATGCAGTAATATAGGTGGCAAAGCGGGTGTACCAGGCCCTTGGTGCTTGTTTGAGCCCATAAAGAGACTTTTTAAGACGACATATAAAGTGCGGTGCCCGTTTGTCATAGAAACCAGGAGGCTGATGCATAAAAACAGTTTCATTCAGTTCCCGATGTAAGAATGCATTCTTGACATCCAACTGGTGTATAGGCCATGATGGCGAGAATGCAAGGGATAAAACTGGGCGAATGGTGGCTGGTTTGACAACCGGACTGAATGTGTCTTTACAGTCAATGCCCACGGTCTATGAATTTCCATTGACAACCAACCTGGCCTTGTACCGTTCAATTGATCCATTAGCCTTAAACTTATGTCGAAAAAGCCATATAAATCTGATTACCGGGCGATCCGTAGGTCGAGGAACTAGTTCCCACGTTTCATTCTCCTGTAAAGAAGTAAATTCGGTGGTCATAGCATTTAACCAATTAGGATCGGATAGAGCCTTGGCATAGGTTTTGGGGATGGGTGAGATGGTGGTGGTTGAAAAAGTCGTGTGGGTAGTGGAACGAGATTTGGAGCGTGTGGTCATGGGATGGGAGTTGGTTGGTTGAGCTGTGGAATGGGCTGCTGGAGTAGGGCCGTTTGGTTGTGGTGAGTGGTGCAGTGGTGGGGTTGGGGCGACGGGCGGTCTACGACGCCGGCTATAGGTGAATTGGTATGTAGCCGGATTGGAAGGCGGGGGGACAGGTGGTATGGAGGTTGTGTGGACGGGTTGTTGAAACGTAAAACCTGGAGGGACGGTGTCGTCCAAGAATTTATACGCGGTTGGGTTGAGAGGACTGGTGTAAGGATACACATTCTCGTCAAAGGTGACGTGGCGAGAGATGTGGACTTTGCCCGTGGTATGGTCAAAGCATCGATACCCACGAAAGTCGGGTGGATACCCGAGAAAAATGCACCAGATCGAATGAGCATGTAATTTATGGGGTTGGGTAGCAGAGGTGTTTGGGTAACAAGCACACCCGAACACCCGTAGGTGGTTGTACGCGAGATGCCGTAGGTAGAGTGCAAAGGTGGGAGTGTAAAAACTAAGACGTTTGGTGGGTAAAATGTTGTGCAGGTATACAGCCGTGTGTAATGCTTCCACCCAAAAAGATGGAGGAAGATTTGTGTGTAATAGCAACGCACGGATGATGTCGTTTAGGCGACGAATCATTCGTTCTGCTCGGCCGTTTTGGCTGGAGGTTTGGGGGCAAGCAAACCGAAACAAGAGCCCGTGTTGGTCTGCGAATGTTTTAAGGGCTAAATTGTCAAATTCACCCTGAGGTCGCATTGAAAAGTTTTGATTTTACGGTGGAATTGAGTTTCAATTAATCGGTGAAATTTGGCAAAAGTAGGAAACGTGTCAGACTTATACTTAAGAGGATATACCCACACGAAGTGTGAAAAGTTGTCAATGAGAACCGGATAATATTTATATCTTGTTTTACTCGTGATAGGAGACGTCCCTAGGTCATAATGTATTATGTCAAACGGTGCAAATGTAAAAGTATTAGAAGCATGAAATGGCAAACGTTTACTATTTGAAATTTGACAAGAATTGCAAACATGTGAGGTGTTCCTCTTATTACACTGAAAAATTGAAATGACGACATAAAAGTTCTAAAACTTGAGCCCCTGGGTGACCGAGGCGATCATGCCAGGGGAGACTGGTGCTAGTGAGAAAGGTTGCTTGAGGAGGGAGTTGCAGCGGAGTGAAAGGATAAAGATCACTGGTGCTGTTGTGACGGGACAACAACCTCCTAGTTTTGAGATCCTTCAAGGAAAAGCCAAACGGGTCAAATTCAATAGAAACTTGATTATCACGAGTGAAACGTCTGAAAAAAATAAGATTTTTAATAACTTGTGGGTTGTAAAGGACGTTTGGAAGGACATAGGTTCGGTTTGGTAGGTGATGAAAACTCATGCCCGATACATGTATTGATAAAAAATTGCCATTGCCCACCAATAATTTACTACAAACAGGAGTAGAGTGTGGGATTAGTAACTTACCTTGGTCATGGGTTACATGAGATTCTGCCCCTGTATCCATGATGTCCGAAGCCCAAGAAGAAGACGGTTGTTGCATCCACATGTTACTGAATGTAGTGCTGAGATCGGAGGGGATAAGTGCATTGTACATGCCTTGTGGGGGAGGGCTGTACCCGCTGAACTGCTGTGGAAACCTAGAATAATGGGCCTGTGAGTGGGCTGCCTGGTGCTGTAGAGGGCTGTTATTGGGCCGCAGTTATTGCTGGGTTGGATAGTATTAGCGTGTAAAATCAATGTGGCCAGCCAACCCTAGACATAGTCATTTTTTGGATAGATTTTGTATAGCAATCATACAGAAATAGGATTATTTCAGCCTCTCTTCAAACTCCAACATCACCATGACGGATAAACTTCACCCTGCCATTACAGTTACCAACATTTGCAACTTCATCCCCTTCACTTTGGAGATGGAGAGCGGGCAGTACGTATCCTGGGCCGAGCTATTCAAAATTCACTGTAGAGCATTCGAGTGCTCTAATCATCTCACTTCTACTACCTCTAAACCTGCTGCCACCACCGATAAAGACAGACCTTCTACTTCTACCTCTACTCTAGAAACTTGGAATCGAATTGATGCCATTGTCCTACAATGGATCTATGGCACAATCTCGAATGACCTACTTCATACCATACTCATACCAGATTTTAGTGTTGCTTCTGCAGGATAACCGGAATTCTCGGGCTATTTATCTTCAAAACAAGTTTTCTACTCTCAAACTTGACAATTTTCCAAACGTTTCAGCCTATTATCAGTCCTTGAAGATAGTCTCTAACCAACTCGCTAATGTTGGTTCACCGTGACAAATCACAGACTTGTTCTCCAATTAATCAGTGGTCTAAAAGACATCTATGATGGTGTAGCAATGATGATATTACAATCTGATCCTATTCTAGATTTTTATGAAGCAAGATCAAAACTTATACCGGAAGAAACAAGAAAAGCAAACCAGACCCCATCTCCTTCTAGCGAAACCGCCCTAAATGTCTCTACTGCTGATTCACAAACTAAACAACAGCCACTATCACATACAAATCAGGACCATAATGCTCGATCTCAGCCTCACCGGAACAACAACCAGCCCAACCGCGGTCGTGGACGAGGCAGGGGTAGAACCCAATACCAAACAACCCCAAGTTGGTCTTTTTCTCCCAGACCACAACCGTGTAACATGCAACAACGGCAAAACCAGTGGACATCCCCCTACCCTCCATCATCTTGGACCACTCCTCCATGTCCTTACCCCACTACTGGTCCACACCGCCCATGGCAATAACCCTCTCCTACACCAGGCCCGGGCATTCTTGGTTCCAGACCATATCAGGCCCATGTAGCCTATTCTACTAGCTACATGCCAACCGACATTGATCAAGCCTTTCAAGCCATGACCTTGAACCCACCGGATCAACATTGGTACGTGGATAGTGGAGCTACATCTCACATGACAAACTCGGGAGGTAATTTCTCATCCTATTTCAATAATGGTTTGTCTCGTTGGCAATGGTTCTAAAATTCCAATTGTTGGCATCGGTACACAAAACCTTTCCCCACCTTTTCCCCCTTAACACTTTCAAATGTTCTCCATGCCCCAAATCTTATCAAAAATCTCTTATCTGTTCGTCAATTAACAAAAGATAACAATATCTCTATTGAATTTGATGCTTTTGGTTTTGACGTGAAGGATTTCAACACGCGGACACCTATCATTCGATGTAACAACACCGGAGATTTGTACCCGCTAACCTTCTCATCAGCCACTTCTGTCACCACTCCTTCCGCCTTTGCTGGACTCACTCAAGATCTTTGGCATTCCCGTTTAGGACACCAATGATCTTCTATTTTGAATTCTTTACATTCTGTTCTCAATTATGATAGACCTAAACGTTCTAGTATTTG
>BJCM01232646.1:0-15864 GCA_018326385.1 Flaveria bidentis
TTTTCCATTTAGTTATTTGTTGTAACATGATTAATAAACTTTATAATTTTATGAAAAAGAATTATTTATCAATCAATAAGTTGATTACATATTTAATGTATTTGATCCATTTATTAAGTAAGTTAATAATGGAAGCTCAAAATGAGTTCGGGTTTGAGTTTTAACTTGGAAAAATGGTGGATGTTACAACAGCCCTCAACCACCATCACCACCAACACAACCCTCAACCACCATCACCACCAGCACAACCCTCAACCACCATCACCACCAGCGCAACCCTCAACCACCGTCACCACCAACGTAGTCGTCAACCACCGTCACCACCAACGCAACCCTCAACTACCGTCACCACCAACACCAACCTCAGCCACTGTCACCACTCAAGCACCGCTTTCAACCATTGTCACCATCTATGCTCGAAACCCTAACTCCGATAAGATCCATTGTTGTTTCATCATAAAACAGTACTCGTTATCACATGAAAACAACATTTGTCATCTCTAATCAGATCCATCGTTGTTATTGGTGGTGGTGGTGGTGGTGAAGATGAAGTGTGGTGGGTTAAAGGCGACTCATCAACGGTGGAAGGTGAGTCACTAGCGATGGAAGAGGGCAGTGGGTGGCTGAAAGTGGAGATTTGTGAAGTGTTTTTATTAGGGGTATTTTAGTCATTTAAAATAAATTAACAGTCAAAGTTAACGTCCATTCACTTCAGGGACCAAGTCTGTTATGTTTGTGCAAACTATTGGACCAATCTTGTAATTTCTAAAAGTTAGGGACCAAAAATAAAATCAGGCCTAACCATATAATTAATTCTAATATAAATTCTAAACTTTGTAATTAAGTCTAATATAAATTCTAAACTATCCGGATAATTTCCATAACCACACACATAGACATAGCACATATAAATATATAATATTATTTAATGCTGAATCAAATTCATCACAGAGCTTGTACAAATTCCCATTCATCATGATTCATGATCCACCACGAGTAATGCTCATGTGAACAAAACACAAATGGTGTTTTACTGATAAACCCTAGAAACCAACATTCATTCAATCATTCATATTCATGTAAAATCCGCATAATCATTCATCAAAACCTCAAATCATGCTTCAGACAGAAGATCATTTCCCCAAAAGGCCCAAATTATCTGAAACATTACCGAATCGAAGAGCTCAACACAAGCATGAACTGTGCTTGAAGTTCCAACGAGGTTCATGCGATTACGGTGATCGCTGTTGCTTCGCTCATTGCGTTGAAGAGATTAGAAGATTCGAGAAACGAGAAGATCTGATTGCGGTTGATGAGAACAAAAACCCTAGATGTAGCGAGAAGACGAAGTTGTGCTGGAGGTTTATGAATGGCGAGAGGTGTCAGTTTGGGGATAAATGTCATTTCGTGCATATGAAGGTTGAGCGATCATCAAGTGGCGTTATAAACGTCTTGAATGTTGATGAAAATGGCGAAATGCAGCAGCGGAAGCAGTTTCCATGGAGGACGAAGCTCTGTAACAGGTGGATGGCGACTGGTAGCTGTAGATATGGTGTTAGTTGCTGCTTTGCTCATGGAGAATCAGGTGTATTCATTGATCACCACATATTTTGTTATGTTTTTGATGTTTTTGATTGTTCTGAATAAGAATCTGATAGTTAGGTGATTAGAGTTCACACAATTCAACTGATAAACTGTTTTAGGGCAACTTAGGGGCTTTGGCAACTTTTAAATGATTAAGTGCTGAACCAATTAGAGGTCTGAATCATTAAGTGCTGAATCATTAAGAGGCATGAACCATTAAGAGCTAGTATATAATTTAACTATTCAAAGACAAATGTCTGACCAATTTAGATAATATGTATTAACCATTCAGCATTAGACCTCTTAACCATTCAACATCAGTATAATGCTTAACCATTCAGAGGTAAATCTTTTAACCATTCAGACATGTGCTCGCGAAACAAACAGTCTGAACCATTAAGTGCTGAACCATTCAGACATCTGAACCATTAAGAGGCTGATTAAAAGACTACCAAACAGCCCCTTACTTCATATTTGTGATTTTTTTGACCCTAAATTATCAGAAATTCATAATCATAATCAGTTTGTCAATTGCTCTATGCTGATTGTTGTTGATGACCCGTTAGCATGCTCATAACTTGTTTGATTATGTAACCTGTAGCTGTTTTTTCTTGATGATTTAAGTCCAATGTTTCTAGCTAGACCATTGTTTGATTATGTTCTTGATGTATAAAGATTTTATATGTTTCTATTGTGTTGATAGATGTTCTAATGCCTGAATTATGCTTTGATTATGGCACCAAATTATGTGTTGTTTAGTTGACTAATTATTGCTTTGAGCATTCACAGAACTGCAGACTCAAGGATTCAGTGATGCACGCGATAATGCAGAGGGTGGACCGTGCAAATTGGTTGACAAAAAAGAGGGAAAGCAGTTGAAAGTTAAGTGGAAGAATAACGAGAAGATTAGTCGAGCTTATGCTGACTGGATCAACGACATGCCACTCGCGTCTCATACCGTATAGTTTCACAGGAGCAATAGTGTTCAGTCTGAAGAGTTTATCTTTGTAACTAAGGTATTACTGAGAGAGTTACAAATAGTATCAGGGTTTCTTGTATATACATGAAATACTAATGCACCAAATTCTCTGTTTCTTGTGTTTATTAAGCACTTCTGATGGCAGATTGAGGTAGTTTGACCTTTGGTCTCTATCATGTGGTGAGAGTGTTCTTATATTGTCTGATGCAAGAATGATGATATACATAACCATCACAAGAAGCATTTGTAATGCATTTCAACAGGTTTTGTGATCCTTCTGTGTCTTTTATGCAGTTATGCTTATGGTTTCAACTAATGGGATTATTGTATTTTTCATACTTTCACTGTAGCATAGAGGGTAGTCCCAACGGGTATCGAAAAAATATGATAAATAACGACTTAACGAGCAGAGGATACCAACAAAACACACCCACAATCATAAACATATCGCATAGGTGACAAGACTGTCAATCAACAGATAAACAAGATAGCCTAACCAGTTAACAAAACACGGTATTGTTGTATGATAAATAATTATGTTTTTTTGAGTAAAATGATTTATGACCCATCCATAAAAATATACTTTGTTCAAGTTGAAACCTGTTTGGCCATTTCTTTTCTAGCTAACTTTAAATTTTAACTGATAAATGATCGAAATTCACATCTAGATATAATTTTTCATAACTCAAGAATTGACAAACATGAAGAAAATTTTCATCATCAAGTCTTAGCATTTTATGCTAATCGATACAAATTTAAAAACATATTTAAACTGAAACAAGCAAAGGGTCGAGATGAAATAATCAGCCAGAGTACAAAAGCATCATACACTTCTACATAACCCCATGGGTAGTGATAACTGTTAACCACCAATAAAGCTTCAGCTAAATGTAGTGTAGCAAAGACATCTTGCAGAGAAATCAGAACCTAAGATTGACATAGGGTTGTGGTTGCAACTAAACGACTGAAATTGGAATTTACCCGTTTGCCCTCATAGGTATCTTCTGGCAAGAGCTCGGACCTTTGTATCAAAATGTGAAGATGTAACACGAGATCCAGGTAGGTATAGAGGATTCAGAAGAATCTGCAAAAATGTTAATTAACCAAATTAAAGAATATCATTAATGTTAAAAGTCCATTCACGCTTCTGCAAATTGCCTTGGCATGTAAGAAATGTTCCAACTATAATACATAAGCAACCTCCCACGGCAAGTAAAATAGGCGTGCTGTGAACTGCCATGTCATCATTTTACACGCCAATATTTTACCAACTACATAAGGTTACTTGCATGCAATGGTAAAAGCTGAAACCACATGACAATAATTTACATTTTGGTATAACTTACTATCTGATCACAATTTTGATAATTGAAAGCTTAGAACACTTGATAATGTAAACTTGCCTTTATATAGAGTTCATGGACCTCTTGAAAGAAGCTCTTGATCCCATCATCATTACGGGAGTCATGAAGCAGCATCAATCGTGTATGTAATGTACAAGTTAAGAAAAATATTTACAGAGATATTAAGATACAAACTCACAAATAAAACCAAAATGAAGCAGGAACCACCTAAGCATAAGCCTTAAACAACTAAAATATCAAGAAGGATATGACCAGCTGTCACGTAAACAGACACCACCAAATCATTGAACCTGTCAATTGATTTTAAAAACCTGGAAACATGATAAATTGAAATAATATTACATGTTCAAGTACTATAAGCTGCAAAAAAACAATTCTTTTTTTAATTTCTTATTGTGAGTGTTATAAAGAGTGATTATGAGCCTTACATAGCACTTGTTGTCCATGCAAAATCCTGTACGACATCCAAAGCTGCATGCAGGATAAACTGGTGCTGATGTGCAGCTTCTTCTTTCTAGATTTTCATTGCAAAGTATGAGTTTTTTAAATAATAAGTGTCCTAAAGAAAATCTTAATATCATTAACAGCCAAAGATGTGAATATTCAAGTTCAAAACTTCAAACATGGTTGAATATGTTAAGACTTATAAAGGAAAAACAGGTTTACACAACTGACATATAGTAACTGATCAATTGGTAAAATTCACAAGTGAACTATTAAAAAAAATCTAATGATAATAATACCTTAGGAGCAGTCCCAACTTCAGCCTCGTATATAGGAATATCATTTCGGCTAACGATCATGAAACATGCTGTGCTAGCCATTTTGGTCCACCAAACAGTTGCAGGTGAACTAGAGTATACACATATCTGCAACAAGATGGTGAAGCAATTGTTACAACACACACACACACACACACACACACACACACACACATATATATATACGGGTGAAATACATTTGCAAATCAAAGCAATCATATCCAAGAAGTTACCTAGATTTAATCCATTACACATTAAGAATCCTTGTGAATTTTATTTCTTTTTCTAAAATGCAAACTTAATCCTAAAAATCAAACCTTAACAAGATGAAAACTGAAATCATAGAATCAGAGGCTTGAACATGGTAAGTTAGGCATCTACTATGCACTTTTGACTTTACATCATGATCAAATTCCAATTACTTAAAAGACAACTCGAATTTGATCTTAAACACCAGGCCACTCAAAATTCCAGTGTTACCATCTAAGGTTCAGAGATTATTACATCTTAATTTTATAAACACCTACAAAATTATGGTAAATAGAAACCCTAACTAATATAAAGGAAACCGAGTACAATTTTTGATAGACATCAGCGCACCAAAGAGATCGAAAGGTAATTACAGAAACTAAACAAGAAGAAACATCGATCAGATCGTTGTAAAGCATAAAAAAATAACCAAGATACGTGTTCTGATGATGATTTGAAGTACATTATACCGAAATTTATTGCGATTGCCTTTAATCTGATAATGATTTCATGTAAAACAGTGTATATTGATAAAGATAACGACAGAGAGACGTACACCGTGATCTGATCGGAGATATACGACGGTGCGGCGGAGAGACACGGCGGAGTGTTGACCGGAGCACCAGAAGCCTTTACTCCGATCCCCTTTGGATCAAAGTATAAGCATCAAAGTTTCGGTTTGGCCCCCGTGCTTTAACTTTATTGATTTATGATCCCCGAATATGATGTGAACTCTAAACTACACCTTTTTGGGAAAGAATTTTTTAGTGACTAATTAGTTAGAGAAAATTGTAGGATTTAACCATTAATAACTAAAGAAATAATAATACTTTGTTTGAATAATACACACATTTTCCGATTCAATATCAAACATCTGACTTGGGTTAGTTGTCGATTAGCTTTGGTTGGTCTTAGAATAGAGCAGTTGTATCGTTGAATAATACACACATTTTCCGATTTATGATCCCCGAATTTGATGTGAACTCTAAACTACATATATATATATATATATATATATATATATATATATATATATATATATATATAAATTGGACGGCAGTTTTATCATATTATTTAGGTATTTTTGAATAAGGAAATATAAAAAATGATTTCTATAGGCATCCTCCCACTTTAACCAATATAACTAAAATGGAAGAAATTTTAGCGACAATTAATATAGACTTGGTGAAATGATTCATACAATAGTTATTAAACAACTAGCCCTCAAACGTGTGTAAAAGTCACAATGGTACTATTGAAACTCTTTAAGAATAAAAGTTTGAATGATTTTTGTTTGACAAATATTCATAAGTTTGGTTTAGAATATGAATTTATATTTGGAAATAATTCTAAAATCTATAATCTATAATAAAAAAAAGTTTTTTTAATACGCATATTATTGTTTTAACATACCAAAATACGCGTGTCATCATTCTAGCATATCAAAAAGATCATTTTCCTGCATCTCTCACATAATAAATATGAAAATTATAAAAACAATTAATTTAACTTTTATTTTTAACTAAAATATGTTAAAACAAATATATTTATATTTATTTTACTTGTCTCTCTCATATTAAATGATAATTATTGTAAATAATTAAACTAAATTGTTAAACATTTAAAATATAAATGTAGTTATTTTAATAATTTATTAATACATATTAAATATAAAGTAATAATTTCTAAGTCATTATGTGTTATAACTTTTAAATATTCATTATATTTTTATTTCACCAATGGATAATAACATTTAAAAAATAAAATATTCATAAAACTAATAATTTTAATATGTTTTATTTATTCCAGTAATATATGAGCTTAACATAGTTTAAAAATACAAGAGAGTATTTGTGAGAGAAGCTACGAAAAGAGAGAAATAAGGTAAAGGCATACAAAAACCAAGCAAGTGAGGTGAATTTTACAAAGCCATTCCTTAACAAAAGCAATATCACACTTTCATACCCAATTACCCATACCTCCATTCCAAAAACCATCAAGCCAAAAACACATTAAATTTGAATTCCTCATAAATAGATTGTAGCATCCATGAGTCATCAACAAACTGAACAAAAAACCTTACATTTAAGGTTACATTTGAACTTTGAAGTCTCATTTGAGAGACCATAAATATGCTACAATAAAAGAACCTCAACTAGTATGAAATCTTTATAAACACCTGAATGTTATCGAATGCCCTGCTTAGGACACCCTTTAGCAAGCGGCAAGTCCACATTCTCAACGGTCCTAAATGTCCGTTTCACCATCTTGTCAACATACAAAGTTCCCTCTAAATGATCACATTCGTGTTGTAAAATACGGGCCTGCCACCCACAAGCATCCACCTTTATGGGCTTCCCGTCTCGGCCCAACCCATTAACCTCTACCTCTAGGAACCTTTCCACCATTGCTCTATATCCATCAACACTGCAAAAACCACACCAACAAAGAACCATTAGACCATTACAATCTCAATCCATGTGTTACATTGTTTAGAGGGTGTTTAAATGTGTATCTTGAAAATGATTGTTGTGCATTGAACAAGCATAATCAAAATTTCAACAACTATCAGAATCTATATCCCACGTATACCGCGAATCCAAACCAACTTATATTATGACACTGAATGAGGTAGAAACTATACACATGACACACTTCTAATTCTTGAATTAGAAAGATCTAACATGTTGTATCAGTTAAAGATACACTTAAATCAACATTTAAGTTTCAAGATTTGACCTAAAACTCAACCCACAACATCTCATTCATAAGTTAACATGTTAAAATTATCACGATCTAGTTGAACTCCACCCTCAATTCTTTACTTAATCGACTCATTTGGATAAACGGAACCCACAATCCATACACCACAAGTTGCAGTCAAAATGTTGAATGCTAAATCAACCAAAGGAGTTATCAATATCTTTAAAGTTTCTTGATTTAACTCAACACAAATAAATACACCTTAAGCAGCCTTCGAAAAACAATGCTGATTTGTTGCTCTTCTTATTAAGCTTTGGGTTCAGAATAACCTACATTTTCAAGAATCCAATTACAAACCTTCACATTCACACAATCAAATCATGATGTCACTCAATTTAATCAATTTCAAAGATGAATTCACATACCAGAAGATCAAAAGGTCGTCTGTCTTGTGCCTTATTCTCTTCCTCTGGTGCATGTGCTATATACTCTTTAGTATCCTCCAACACAATAATCTGCAATAAACTAACAGTTGTCAAATCAATCAATCACATTATGAACACTAAATCAATCAACAATTTCAACAAATTGTGGTGAATCAAACTCAAATGAAATTGAAAAAACTGACTCTTAATGGAATCCCAATTTGGGGAGCAGCTAAACCAACTCCGGGTCGTCTCCTCATGACCCGAATCATGTCGTCAATTATCCTCTGTATCCGATCCGACCCGATTTCTTCAACCGAAACTTCTTTCGCGGGTTCGTGGAGAACCGGGTGACCCGCTTGCACAATACTCGGTAGATCCAGTATCTTCTTCTTCTTCCCCAAGCCGTACAACCAATTCGATGGAGTTCTAACAGCAGAAGAACTGAAGCTTTTGGTAATCGTGATGGAGTGCACGTTAATGTAATGATTGAATTGAGGTGATTTAGGGTTTATGATGGGTTTATGTTGGGATTGAATGATTGGGGTTTTGGGGTTGAAGATTTGAGAGCTTCTGCATAAGAACCGTCGGAAAACCACCATTACAGTTGATTGATTCAACATTAGCGACTCAAAGGTTCAGAGTTTCAGACATTTGGAATTTTGGATTGGTGTTTTGGACCTTTTGGTCTCTAAATGGGCTGTTATTGGACTTTTAAGTTTATATCTCGTTAACTCTATTGAATGTTAAATGGGCTGTTGTTATTGGACTTTTAAGTTTATATCTTGTTAACTTTATTGAATGTTAAATGGGCTTTTTCGGTCCACTAAATGTGGGTATTTCATAATTCATTTCATATAGTTTATTTGTTGAGAAAATAGATTGAGAGATTGAGTCGATCTTTTAAAATCGGTTGCGTTTTATCAGGTCTGACTGGTTGATCTGAATATAATAATGAAAATGATAGAAAATTAAAATATTTAAATATATGTATCTTATAACAGATTTTAAAAGAATATATGTTTGGACTTAAGTATCCACTTTTTAATAAATATAATGACCTAAATATATAAAATTATAGAATACTAAAATAATCAAGAAAATAGATCTTATCATGATAGAATATATAATAAGAATCTGGTCCAACCGGTAATTAGCTGGTTCAACTAGAAACGATCAAAATAGACGTTATCAAACTTGTTTTATTTGCGGTTTAGATTGGATCAACTGGTTTAGTTCAAAAAAATATAAGAGGAGGACATCATTTTCTCAACAAAAGTTACGGTTTCCACTTAAAAAGGACACGTCATACACTCGCACATATTGTAACCAGTAATATTTATTTATTTTTACATTAGAAGACAAAAACAAAAAAAAAACAAAAACAAAACAAAAAACATACATTTAACCCTTGAAATTTAGAGGTGTCCTTAAGCAACCAGAAAAATGATATTTAAACTTTATACAGACAAAAACAATCAACTTTCTGCTCCTTAATTTAAGTTTCAACTCATATGCTCAATCTCAACTTTTTTTTTAATAATATAGTCTGTCAATTTTAGATTCAACCATCGATTCCATTACAAACACTCAAACGAAGATGTATGTCGAATATAGATAATAGAAATGGCATCAACCCCATTAGGTTGTCACCAACTTTAATTTATTCAATAACCCTAAAACCATACATAAATCACATCTAGACATCAAACCTCTCAATCCACCTAAAACATTACAAACCAACACAACAACAACAAAAACCGTAAGTTTACAACCCATGATCATGTATTGTTGTTGTTACGGCTTACGTGTGCTGTTACAGATTGACCGTTTACATCCGCACAACAGTCTGCATCTGTTTCTGCGAGATGATATCCAAGTTCAACCGCGAGCACGATCGGACCATTTCTCCGGCGATCGGAACCACCGGAAGGTTGTCGCAGTTGCATATCTCGATCATGAACCCATCGGGATCATGAAAGAACAACTGATCAACGTAGATTCCACCTTCTTCTACACGTTGACGCTTGTAATCGATCTTCATCTCCTTCAGCTTCTTCTCCACTGCACCCATATTCTCACACTGTAACAATCACAAAATACACACAATCAGAAACTTAGAATCCAAAACTGCAATCGGAAGCTCAAATTCAACGGTAATTGATGAACATATTGTTGATTTCGTTGATCGATTTTACCTGGAAGGAGATGTGGTTATCCTTAGGGTTTATTTCGCTTTTTTTGGGCATATTGTCAAGATCTTCCGTCTGCAGCAGATGAATCCCAATTCCGTAGTTAAATAGCCTGCAAATCAAAGATCAATAGCTATTTAACACAAATTATGTTCATGAATCCCTAATTCGTTCAAAGTTAGGGTTTCGAAATGAAGATGAACATCGAATTACCATGCACCGTCGAAATCGAAAGATCCAGGCCTTCTGATCGGCACAAATCCAAGAACATTCGTGTAGAAATCGATCGATTCTTCCACCGATCGACACACAAGCGAAATATGATTCAACGACTTCAGATGCAGAGGATTTCCGGCGATCTCCTTCATTTTCCGACCAACTTTTTGTCAAATGCGATCAAGCAACCGATTGAATCTTCAATCAAACACCAAAATCAACACCAATAAGGAATATTACAGGATTGTTTGTTAGGGTTGATTCAAATATTAATCAAAGAGATGAAAGAATTCTTCAAATGATCAACAAATATTCAAAATTTGATTAGAAATGTAATGAAGGATGAGGAGAATGGGGGTGGTGGTTATTTATAGACGTAAGGTTTTGGCTTATTTTCCACGTGTCAATATTATCTGAATGTTGACACGTAGGTTCCACCTCGTTAGCATACATGTGGGGTAGGTATACCATGTCACAAGATATTATTTTTAGGATGATGGTGATAATATACAGCTGTAAATATTAGGTATTCTGAGAGTGGGATTAAATAACTAAAATCACTTTTTGATTTTATATTGTGCAAATTGTATTAAAATGAAATCTGTTTTATGTTAGTTTTATATCAAGAAAATAGTCATTAGTCTAACATAAAATGAATGTGAGAGCTTTGTATTTTGAACAGCCAGTCGCGTAGGTCGACCGGTTCAGACGAGAAAAAAAGATTGTGATGACTTGAGATTCATATTTGGAAAGTGAGAATGATATTTAATAAAGGAAATTAGATGAACAATCATGTGATAACATGAATTTTTTTTTTTTTTAACTGTAGTAAATTACTCTCGTGGTTTTTTTTGTTTACTCACATTTCATCTTTTAGCCTTATAGGGTGGATGTTCGTATATATTACGGGATTGCATTGGGGACAAGCAGCTACTAACGGATCAAAGATGAGCCATTGGGGACGGGTGTTGTTAAACATTAGTTTAGTTGATAAAATGAATAAAAAAATTAAAAAGAAATTATGAACGTTTTCTTATTTTAATTATTATTCTTGCTCAAACTTAACCTAACCACTTAAGTCTTTTAAAAAAATTATTTTTTCTTTCTCAAACTTAACCTAAACACTTTTCAGGATTAGAAGATTAATTATAATAGATTAGCAAGTGAGAAAATGTTGAATTGTTTAATGTAATATTCTTTCAACCATTTGGGTTGTACGTATGTGTGTTCATCCGATCATCCATATCAACATTGTACATGTATTTGTTGGTAGTGACACCACTGAGAAGATAGATTGTTGATCACTATCAAAGGTTAGTCACAGGAGATTTTGTTATAAATGTTTATGTGACCTATTGACTACTTAATATAAATATATGTTGAGTGTACTTTTAATATTTAGGTATGTAATTGAAAAGAAATTAATATTTTAAGAGGTTAACATGTAAAAAGTGATGGTTAAATTGATTTGAGAGTAAGAGACAACATTATGTTTTTTCCTCCCTCGTTTCTCTATATACGTTTTGTTCATAAAAGAATAAAGAAACCCTAACACCATTAAAACAATTCATACATCTTATTGAAAACAAACAAAACTCTTAAACAAGATCTTCATAACTTCTTCATCAACAAATGCGCAGAAGATTGAATTTTTTCTTTCAAATAAGTTTTTATTTATTATTTTGGAAATTGTGAGATTGATATCATATGTAGAAATCCATTCTACAAGTTGATCACTACTAAATTTAACGATGCGAAGACGTGATCAGTACCTTATTAGCAAAAATGTAAATTTGGCCTCTACTTTATTACTTTATTTTAAAGGAATTCTTAGTGAAGACAAACTTTTGGTGAAGATCAAATGGTAAGCGTAAGATGAGTTAGTTAGCATTCATCTAAATCACCATCAATCTTTGTTTTTTTTATAATTCATCTTAATTCTTTTACTTAAAACTTGTTTACTATTATCTTCTAACCAACAAGATCTTAAAAAATATTCACAGTCTTTATACAAAACTAGTAGCTGCCTATAAAAACATCTCAAGAGACTTAGTAAGACACTAGAATTTCTTCTAACACTACACTATCAACAATACATATTTTCCCTTGAACTCCTGTTTTTCACTCTTATAACATAAACACAATGCTGAATCTATGAATTGACTAATTCCAACAAAAACATGACAAAATGAGAGTAATTGAATCATTTTGAAACATAGCTTGTGGTTATTAAAATAATTTAAAAGAAAAAAACATTTTCATTAAAATTTTAAAAATAAAGGGACAAATAATTTTAATTGCACGTGATCTAGAGCAGGAAAGAGCATATTGGTAATTGATCATGTGCAATAAACACCAGGTCATCCTAGATCGTTCTCAAGTGACTTGTTTTTATTATAAACACAAAACTGAATATTTAACGTTTTTATATATGCTTTTAAACGATAATAGATTGAACTTTTAGTGATGTTTGGTTATTGTAATGCTTCTTTAATATAATTATAATAAGTCTTTTTAGTTAAAACCGTTACAAAGATGATTCACTAGCATAAATTCACCGCAAGACAAATTAAAACCATCACCTATAGATCACATTTGTGACAGATTCATAGCAAAATGGATGCTTGTTATGGAAACCAGAAAAATTACAGGAAAATTATATCAAATGTATACGATATTTAATTTAACACTACTACCAAAATAGGTGTCTTGTATTCTTAATTATTAAACATTTAACAAATCATATACTTTGAATGTGATATATTTGTGTAAGGCCCCGTTCCCCGAGACTTCACAGTTGGTCATTCACAACATTAAACATTATAAATTTACAGGCTTAAGCAGCGAAATTATTTTAACAAAAGCCATTCATTTCATTAAAAACACTGTTGATGAGCAATACACTATTGTTTAACCAATTACAAAAGAATTGTTTAATTGCATTACAAAACAACAGCAATAACAAGTATGAATGGATGTCAGTCTTTCCCTGCCGAGTAGCTTTACTCTCGTGCCATCCTGAACAATGTTTACCTGCCAACTGAAAATGTATAAAAATCAGCGTTGCTGAGTGAGTTCTAGTTTTAAAAATAATAAAATACAATCTGTATGGTATACATATGAAAATACTTTTTCTGTGAAAATTTCATCTCTTTATACGTGAGCACGTATTAACTATACAACCAGATAATGTTTCTTCTCTTTACTGTATGCCTTGTTTATTCTGTACTCTTTTATCTTTATATTTCACTGTCTATGTGGACCAATGAGCAATACCCTAAACTATATGCGCGGGGGAAACTGGTGTTGGGCCCTCTGGTCCCTCAATGGGCTCTGATTACTATATACAAGGCCGGCCCAGTCACCTAGGGTACGCTGCAAAGGTCCGCCAATCTCATTGCATCATAGGGTGGCTAACTCGCATCACAGTTGAGCTAACGACAACATGGTCGTGAACCTCCTATAGGCTTGCAAGACTTGTTAACATTTTATTTAAGTTCCACTTCTCTACTTCATTTCTCTTTCGCTTTATTATTATTAGTAATACTTTACATTACGATTAATAAACACACCACGTAAAGGCATGCACTAATAGTAATGATAATAATATGGAACAATCATAAAGCAATCATAATTATGCATGAAACTAATAATTAATAAGCCCTAGTCAAACCTTATTCAAAACCCTAACAACACAAACTCCTAAAAATTCTATAATAAATTCTAAGGGTTTAGGCGCATCAAGACTATTTGGGCGCATTAGCCCTGTTTGGACGCTTCATCACTATGCAGGCGCATCAGCCAACACTTAACCGTAATAACACTTAGGCGCATGAACTATTCAGGCGCATGGGCTATTTGGATGCATGGATGCTTAGGCGCATGGGCTATTCAGACGCATGGACACTATTAGGGCGCATGAACACTTAGGCGCATGGGCCATTCGGTCGCATGGATACTATTAGGGCGCATGACTCTACACTTAGTCGTCCGATTAATATTCTAGGCGCATGAGGGTACTGTTCAGGCACATGAGTTACACTTAAGCATTTCTAAGGCATTTCCAGGCGCATGAGCCTTATTTAGGCGTATGAACCTTCTGCTTAACATGTTTCTAGGATATTTTAGAACCCAAACATCAAACCTAATTGTTCTAAGCTTACCAAGGTCATTCTAAGCATGAAAAACATAATAACACCTAAGGAACATCATCAAACATGCATAATACATACGGGTATACATACATAAGCATTGTAAAATCGTTTTAATACATTTTCAGCCTCAAAAAGAGTTTAAACAAGTAAAACCGGGGTCTAGAAACTCACCTGGTGCAACTTTGGGTGTATCTTCCTTCTAACCCGTATGCAAATAAGTTCAAACACCTAAAAACCCACCAAACACACACACACACAAACACACACACCAACACATAAGCACATAAGAATATAACCGAGATAAAACCCATCATAAACACTTAAAAACTTTGAATTCTTACCTTGAATTCCACCTCTTCTTTTCTTCTTCTTTAAAACCGAGAGTGGTTCTGCTCTCTTCCTTTCTCTCTCTAAAATGACCGAAGATTTGGGTGTAGAAAAGGTGATGGGCGACCATGCCACCTTTATCACCAACTTTTCATAGATTTTGTCCTTCTAGACGCTTTTAGTCCCTCTACTTGGGCTTTATTGCTTTTCTTTCTTTTATTCTTTATTTTTTGTCTTTCTTTTAAAGGAATAACCGGGTGTTACAAGTCCACCCTCCTTATATAGGTTTTGTCCCCGAAACCTGTTATTCCTCGAATAGTTGTGGGTAATGTTGTCTCATTTCTTCTTCAGTCTCCCACGTAGACTCGGATCCCTTTCTGTGCCTCCACTGTACACGCACAAGAGGAACCACTTTATTCCTTAGTCTCTTCTCTTTTCGATCAATGATTGCCACTGGTTGCTCTATGTAATTGAGCCGGTCATCTACTTCGATATCTTCTAGTGGAACAATCATATCTCGTCTGCCAAGCACTTCCTTACATGAGATACGTGGAATGTTGGGTGGATTCCAATTAACTCCTCTGGTAATTCCAATTTATAGGCCACCTCTCCTACTCGAGCGATGATTCGGAAAGGTCCTATGTATCTCGGGCTTAGCTTACCTTGTTTCCTGAATCGGATAATCCCCTTCCAGGGTGAGACCTTTAGCATAACTCGGTCGCCCACCTGGAACTCAATCGGTCTGCGTCGTTTATCAACATACGACTTCTGTCTATCTTTGGCTGCCTTCATGAAGGCTTTAATCTTCTCAAGCTTCTCAGTCGTAGCCTCGATTACCTTAACGCTCCCCAATTCCTTCTGACCAATATCACCCCAACAAACGGGTGTTATGCATCTCCTACCGTATAGC
>BJCM01232660.1:0-14585 GCA_018326385.1 Flaveria bidentis
ACAATAATTCATTGTTCCTTTCAAGTACTTAAATACTCGATTAATAGCTTGCTAGTGATGTGAACTAGGGTTACTAGTAAATCTACTAAGTTTTCCAACAACATAGGCTATATCAGGCCTAGTGCTAATCATGGCATACATGAGACTTCCAATAGCTTTTGAGTATTCAAGTTGAGATACTGCAATACCTTTATTAGGTAGAAGCTTAAGATTAGGATTTATAGGAGTGCTTACAGGAGAACAATCTTCGAAGTTAAATTTCTTCAAAATCTTCTCAATATAATGAGATTGAGAAATTGAAATATCATTGTTCCTACGCTTGATCTTTATACCAAGTATCACTTCAGCCTCCCCCATATCTTTCATAGCAAACTCAGATGACAAGAATTCCTTAGTTTTATCAACTTGACTTTGGTTAGTACCAAATATTAACATGTCATCTACGTATAAACAAATTATAACTCCTTTTTCAGAAGTGTCAAACTTGCTATATACACACTTGTCTGCTTGGTTTAAAACAAAACCATTAGACAACACAACATCATTAAACTTTTGATGCCATTGTTTTGGTGCTTGCTTCAGACCATATAAAGATTTTATTAACTTACAAACTTTATTCTTATTACCCGACATAACAAATCCTTCAGGTTGTTTCATGTAAATCTCCTCATCTAATTCACCATTTAAAAATACAGTTTTCACATCCATTTGATGAATCACAAGATTGTGTATAGCTGCAAGTGCTAATAACAATCTAATAATAGAAATCCTAGCAACAGGAGCATAAGTGTCAAAGAAATCAATACCTTCTTTCTTTCTAAAGCCTTGGATAACTAATCTAGCTTTAAACTTATCTATGCTACCATCCACCTTCATTTTCTTTTTAAATATCCATTTACACCCCAATGGTTTACATCCAGGAGGTAAATCAGCCAACTTCCAAGTATTATTTTGCATAATGGAATCCATCTCATCTTGGATTGCTTCTTTCCAAAATGCAACATCTCTAGAAGCCATAGCTTCAATGTAAGTCTTTGGATCCTCCTCAATATTAAAACAATATTGATATTGATATCTAATCTCATTCCTTGATCCTTCAACTAAATAAAGTTGAAAATCATCACCAAAAGACGTGGCTTTTCTTGCTCTTGTACTTTTCCTTGGTTCAGTTCTAGTAGAAGGTTCATCTTTGCTATTAACCGGATTACTACCAAATGTATTATCAGTTTGAGAAACGTTGGAAATCACATCCTTTGGTCTAGGTATAGAAGTAAATATTTCTTCATCAAATATTGCATCTCTTGACTCTATAACCGAGTTTACAGATACATAACATTAGGTTCTAAGACATAGAATCTATAAGCCTTGGAATGCTGAGCATTTCCAATAAAGATGCAATCTATACCTCTTTCACCTAAAGTTTTTCTTTTAGGTTTGGTAAGCCTCACAACAGCTCTACATTCCCAAACTTTAAGATAATTTAAGTTTGGGGGCTTTTTGTGCCAAAGTTCATATGGGGTAGTCTTATTATTTTTATTAGGAATTCTATTCAATAGATAATAGGCTGTTAATATTGCCTCACCCCAAAATCCTTCACCTAAACCCCAATAGGACAACAGAGAATTAACCATTTCTTTCAACGTTCTATTCTTTCGTTCTGCTACACCATTTTGTTGTGATGTATAAGGAGCTGTAGTTTGATGTATTATACCCGTGGATTGGAAATACATCGGATCATAATACTTACCTCCTCTATCAGTACGAAGAGTTTTAATCAACCCTCTTGTTTATAAATTTTAAATTTATCAAGAGCTTCATCCTTAGTATGCAACAAAATAAATATAACAATATCTAGATGCATCATCAATAAACGTAATAACATACTTTTTATTACCTAATGATGGTGTAGCATGCAAATCACATAAATCACTATGTATGAGATCTAAAACTTTACTTTCCCTAATAACATCTTTAAAAGGTTGTCTAGTTATATTAGTCAAGATACATGTCTTGCATTTTTCATTATTCATATCAAAAGCAGGGATTAAACTTATTTTAGACATATCTTTTAGTCTTTTATAATGAACATGTCCTAGTCTAGCATGCCATAATTTCAATTTGTTTATATTATTACTAAAACTAGTTGAAGCCATACAAATAGAATCATTACCAAAAGAAATACCCAAATTCAACATAAACATACCATTACATAGATAACCAAATCCAACAAAAGTACCATGTCTTGACAAGATATACTTGTCACTTTCCAATACTTGTTTGTAACCACAATTATTTAATACAATATCAGACAATAGATTCTTTCAAATCCCAAGTACATACAACACTTTATTTAATACTAAATATTTTCCAGAAGTAAACACAAGCTTCACATTTCCTAATCCCTTGATTGGTTCGGTTGCAACATTACCCATTTTTAATAATGATCCATCTTCAATTGGTTGAAAGTCTTTGAACCAACGAAGATCTTTACACACATGACTAGTTGCTCCCGAATCAACCCACCAAGCAACTCATCATCCTGCACATATAATGATTCAGAAATTAGTGATACATAATTCACACCCGAATTATAATTTGGAACTAAAATCTGACCTTGTTGCTTTCCCGGATCCTTAGATCCACTTGGACCAGCATCATTCTTGCCTTTACCAACCCGACAATCCTTCTTGAAATGACCGGGTTTGCCACACTTCCAACATGCTAACTTTGGCTTCTTGTTGGGGCCTTTTTTGTTGTTGTTACCTTTAAACTTTCGTTTTCCTTTAAACTTGTTGGCATTTTTTGACGATTCACCTTCTTCCACCATGTTCACTTGTGAAGGTCCAACCATGTTTTTGTCCTTAACTTTGTCACCCTCTTGTGCCCTTAGAGACTCTTCAATTCTGAAGTGACTACCAAGTTGAACCAGACTCAATTCCTCATTCTTATGTTTCAAAGTATGTTTGAAATCTTTCCAAGAAGGAGGCAGTTTGTCAATAATACTAGAAATCGAGATAGATTCATCCATCTTCATATCATGTTGAACAAACTGCCCCAGAATCCTTAAAAGTTCATTATATTGTTCCATGACATGCCTTGAATCCACCATCTTGTAATTTATAAAATTACTAACCAGAAATTTCTTACTTGAAGAATCTTCTACCATATATTTGGATTCAAGGGAATCCCACAGTTCTTTTGCAGATTCAACATTTTAATAGATATCAAACAGGAAATCCGACATACCGTTTAAGATGTGACCACGACAGATGTAGTCATCGTTCTCCCACTTGCATCGCCTCCTATTCTGTTCCAGAGTCTCGTTTTCCATCAATTCTTGCATGGGGGTACTTAGAACATACACAACCTTCAGAGTGGTTAACAGAAAATGCATCTTCTTCTGCCATCTTCGAAAGTCTTGTCCTTCAAACTTGTTAAGTTTTGTGAATTTGCTTGTCATGTCTTTCACAGAATCTCCGTCTGTCATCTTCAACAGTAGATAATTTTGATCTTTGTAGAATACTTGAAATCAAACTTGAATAATCTAAAAGTCGTGAAGATCACTTTCAGATCGAAATTATTCGGTGGTTCACTCGAATAAATCAATTGGATACAACTCAGACGAGATCAAGAATTCGTATGTTGTGTTGAGTGAATTTTCTTGAACTAGAAAAAGAATAAGAATTCGAGAATGAACATATGACCAACAACCTCATCTCATTCGGTTTTGGAGGGAGAAAAACGCGAAAAACTACCATTTGGCAGTTTCATCAATTTTAATATTATTTTAAATAACCATTAAAATTACGTATTTTCCACTCGAACCCCGCCAGGGGCTGCCGCCCCTTGGACCCCGCTACCAGGGGCGTTGCCCCCTTGGAACCCCCATTGCTTAGGGGCTTCACCCCTAAAAAGGTTTTCACGATTGAAGATCATAATACACTCAAACAAGTGTGCACTCCACACCTCCTAACTTGTTTGATGGATATTATGATCACATAGGTCATTAATCAATCCAATTACACTAAAATATCTAACAGCCCTCGAGAAGTTTAAACCGTGAGTGGTCATCCACCCCCAGTTGCCTTTGTTACGGATGTTTGTGAACTAATTAAAATCATTTGAAGCATCCAAATAAAAGCAAATAGGTATGTTTAACTAATTTGAATTTTATATGATCTCAGCAATTGCTTATGGTCTAAAAATAAGCTTGATTGATGCTTGTGTCTCGAGACCAACCGAAGTTAAATTTTTTAAAACAACATGTTAGTGGTTAATAGTTATTAACATCAAGTTAGTAATTATTCGGTAATGACAAGGCTAGAAATAAAACTTTCAAAAGAGATAAAACATTCCACCTTTACCTCAAAACATTAGACTAAAAGATCATTGACTGCCATTCAAAAAAAGAGATCATTGACCCAAGTTAACTTCTATAATATATTTTTGGCACAAATTTTCAATATGTAGTTATTTATGTGTCTAATGTTCATGAAATATCTAATCAATTTCAAAAAATCAAGAAAACTAATGAACATGAAACAAAAAAAAGCTGACCCTAACTACTAAACCTTCACTCTAAACCATATAGCTAATCCAGTCATTACAGTCTATTTGGTTTGTTTTGCTTAATACATCTTGGGGCCTGAAGTGAATAATAAAATCAAAGCGTTTTTATGAAAGAAGATAACAACTCTTTTTTTGTTTGTATAAAATGTATTACCCCAATCTTAAGTTAATAATTATAAACTAGCATGCGCACCCGCGCGTTGCAACGGGCTTGTGTTTAGTAAATGTTTGTGTATATCCGAATTGAGAGATACCTAGGACACAAAACCTTCCTTTTAATAAACTCCACTCTATATTTATTACTACTTGTAATCCTCTGCTATTAAAGAATAACAAACAATTAATTATAAGAACAATTGGTATTAAGTAACTTAAAAAGCTACTACTACTAATCTAGGTTTGCACAAAAAGCAAAACAAAAAGAAACAACTATGATCAAAAACATTAAGAGCATAGTTGATAACCAAAAAATTGAAACATGTAAAAGAAGAAATGATTTACATCCATCAAAAAACGAAACTTCAAATCGAACTTTGGATGTTTATAATATCATCTTTTTAAAAACTGAGTATCAAGATGAAAAACCATAATACATATATATAAAACTATGATTTAACCTGTGCTCAAAATTATGTTTGTGGATGGATTCATTGCTTTGTTGAATTGCTCCTCCCATTAAGTTCTTTGTTAAATGAGAAGTAAAGCTTAACAAAGCAATTACTGTCCTGTGTCCACCTAAGCAAGAAGGTTATGTATTTTAAAATAATTAACTTTGTATTAAACTAATTGTCTATCATTTGATGCTACAAAATCACATACTTACCTCTACATGATATATATGATTTTTTCAACTTTTTCATGGTGTATACAGTGCATGTTGTATTCTTCCAGTAGATTCTGAAAAATACAGGCACAAAAAACATTAGCGTAATCATCAGTCACCATTTTCTTCTTTGGAGAACCTTTACCTTCATCATCATTAATATCAAGTGATTCTTTCTCCTGCAAATGAACATGAATTGAACCCTTTAATTTAATCATGTTTCAGGCATAAAGAAATAGTCACAGCCTTGTCAAGCTATGTAATCTTTTGGATGAGTAAAAGCAGTATATTTTCAAGTGGACTATATATAATTACTTAATCATCCATGAAACTTAATTAGAAGAAAAGGTTAAAGTGGGATATCCTAATTGACATAGTAAAAATAATGTTATATAATATTAATATGGCATATTAATTTAAAATATACTTAACCAAAGGAAAGTACGTTTTTGAGCGGCATCCAGCCCGAAAGTTCTAGCTACCAGAAATTACTCCTTTAAATCTCCTTTTATCACTTCAACCTGATTCCTTATCCCATCATTCCACTCTTGTCACTCCTAAAAAGATACAACTGAGCTACCGTTTCTCAGACCCAAAAAGATATCAAACCAAATCCAAAGTGATGATGGAATTGTGCATGTTTTATCAAGTCAAAATTCATACAGTTGAGTTGCAGTTTATCAGACCCAAAAAGATATCCACTGTATAACAGATCATCTTGGTGCCTGGTTACAATAATAAAGTTCATAAAGCCAGTCTTGAGATTATATTATTTCTCCCTTTATACTAAAACCATATTATCAAAATTCAAAATACAGGTGGACGAAAACATTAGTTTCATACAACAAAGAACAATCATTGATTCATAGGAACTTTGATACTAAGATTTAGTAGCTACCTCCATTGTCCTCATCAAGATTGAGGCTTATCAAAGTTGAAGGCACTTTGGACTTTGGAGTAAATATTTCCAAGTATCAACGGCTGGATCAACAACCAAAAAACAACAAAACATTAAAACTAATCAATCAATGCAAGTAAAATAGAGGAAAAAAAAGAGAATCTCTAAACAAAAATTGAGATCAAATTGTTTAAATCTTAACACATAAAAACTCCTAAAAAGCAAAACTAAAAACTCTACACAATTTATGAACCAAGTTTAAACAAAATTTGGTACTTATATCTGTGTAAATCTGGATGCTAAATATAAACTTAGGGTATATATATAATTAAATGATTTGATAATAAAGCAAAGTACTTATTGATTGTTTTTTTGAATTAGGAACATCATACAGATCTATTGTTGCACTAAACCCACATCATTTCTAGCCTCACGTGCATTCATACCTTGAACTAAAGATATGAGTATTATTTCACATGATCTTGTTCTACATATGGTAAAACCTCTTCACACAAATAACCAAGTGTTTCCGAAGTAGCACTCTCCTGTGCCACTCAATTTTACCCAAAAGGCAGACTGCCAGAACTCCTATGCATGTCACTATGTCGTTATCATAATTTATATACTAATATACATTGTGTTTAGAAGATGAAATTACTAAGGAGTTAAAAATGTACCTCAAATTTTTAGGTTGTCATGAAAAATCCTTCAAACCTTCAATAATCGCAACGCCCTTGAACTTTCAAACCTTCAAATAGCTATCAGAAATCAACAGCTTCTTCAAATCAATAAACATCGGTGTTCATCTGAATTTTGGTAAGATCGACGAACAAAGAATTCAAATTAGAAGAAAACAAAAACAGAAAACTCACTGAAAGTGGGATCGTAACTGTGAACAACGGAAGTCACAACTGTTCTTCAATCCGAAAGTGGTTTCTCTGACTTAACCCCAACTTCATCTTTGCTTTCTCTATCGCGACAATCACCATCTGTTATCAACGTCGGAAACCTCGTCATCGTTGCAGTCATTTGACCGACTTTGTGTTGCCTTAACCACTGGGTGAGGGCGGAGAAACAAACGGCCGGCGGAAAGAGACGACCAAAAATGCTAGAAATAGTGAAATACCTAAAATAACCTTGGCCGGTCCACCATACAAAGGTTTTAATATATATTGTAATATGCGAATTATGAAGTTTTGTTTTATATATTATTAAACGAGTAAGTAACAACTAAAAAGACTAGTTAAAATTTTAAGTTTTTAGACCAATTTTAGTGTCAGAAGAGACCGTTTAAATATATATAAATATAATAATACATTATATTTAAACGTGCTTCTGTTTTTAATGAAACTTAGGTTGACTCGTAAAAAATAAGCTCGTCTCAACGATATATTTGAAGTTTTATAAGACGTTATATTTAAAAAGTTGTAAGAGAAAAACAGAGTAAGTAACTGAATTAATTATTATAGGCCGATCAATAAGTAAGCAAGCAGCTAGGTTACTCAATTTCGTCGCACATGGCATGACATAGAATTTGAGGTGTCTGCCTGCTTGCTATAAATAGAAGCTCATATGTTTCCTTTAAAATATAATTTTTCTTGAGAACACTCAATTATAAAGCGAATCTCGAGTACTCAATAACCCACTGGGTGTTGTTAATAGTTGTTTTTGCTCGAGTAGGAGCACGATTAGGGAGACTTTACATCAAATTGTCGTAGATAATTTTAAGGTATGTTATCGTTTAAGTTTATGTCAAGTTAATAGTTATTTATTTAGTGGTATTATTAGGATTAGTATTAATACAATATTATATTTTAGGTATTAGGGTTATTGTTAGGGTTGAGTTTTAGGTAGCCTAGCCTTAGTTAGACATGGATGATCACTCATGCTTAAACAAGGTAACACTAGCTAATATCCAACCATGACAATAACTACTTAGTTGTACCATAGTCTAACTTAGGATTACTTAAACTATATCAGGACCTTGAGATATCACCAAGATCTTACTAGGAATTGATTATCAACTGTCAAGCAATTGTTAAACAGGTGAGTAATCATGACTGTTTTTAGAACTGTGATAATATACTTGTTTTGTCTGTATTGGTAATAATTATATTGCTTACATATATGTACTGGTCGGTAGGGGTATACAGGATCCTGATATATTTAATGGGGTTTGTCAAACTAGCTGAAAAGAGGATAGGGTTCCTCGTATGCATCAGGCACATGCTCATGCCTACTTGACGACCGGGAGGGTCTGACAAACCCGTTGCCGGTGGTTGTGGTAAAACCAGGGAAGACACTCATTGTACTCAGAATGTTGTAAGTTTGAAATGAAAAAAAAAGTTTGCTCTCGCTGTAAGTTGTATCAAGTGTGTACGCCCGCCTGAGTTTCGGGTGGAGTGTCACATAAAAAATCATAAAACATTTTTTTCAAGCAAAAATTACAAGAATCCCATGATAAACATTTACTCATTTTGCTATCTCTTCTTATTTTTCTCTAAAAATATAAAAGTTGATTGAGTATCATATATATTTTCATCTTATGATATAGATAAAAGTAGTTCCTTTTCAATTTTAGACAATTCTTACTGTTAGAATAATCGGCTAACTCAAACCGAATCAACCTAGTAAAAATCAATATTGATAAACATCTGAAAATAGAAAAATTATGACTTCGGGGATTGTAAATTCCAAGGTCTGGTATCATGTTAGGGTTCATGTGTATAAATAATTTTCATGTTCGAGTAAAATATCTAGTTTATAACTGATTTGGTCCATGAGCCCACAAACACAACAAAGATTACAACGCTTACTTGGGAATCATGGTTGATGTTTCTCCCATTGTCTTGGTGTATAACCTATTGATAGTTTCTTGGTGTAAATCTTGTATTTGTGATGATCTAGCTTCTTGCTAGATGGTTTTTTAATACAATTCTTCTTCTTTGGTCGTTTAAAAAAAGTTAAGACCATAACTTTTAGTGTAATGGTGTAGTCCCTAGTGGACCGGCTAAAATAATGACTAATAATGAATGGACAAAAGAGTTTAAATGCTCTTTGCTAGTACCCATACCATGGTACCTTGTCTAGGGTCACACATTCTCTCTTGCAAGATTTATGTGTGTTTAAGAGTCCCTTTTATATATGCATGTTCATATTTTTCATATTATCATTTAAAATAGTAATTATTTTTGCTTAGTAAAATAAACACTTGAATGATTAAAATAAATATTTTTCGCTACCTACAATTATTCTCAACATACATGTGTAATTAAACACAAAATAACCAAGTTCTATTAAATAATAATTGTTAATAGATATGATACACTACGGGTACATATAGTCTTGTGTGTTATAAATAAAAATACATTATTAGTCTCTCATTTTTTTTCAATCACTCCTATCGTTTTGTGTTGCTAGCAGCACCACAAGGAAATGCATTAAAACAATGATTATTTTATCGTCATAGCCAAATATATCGCTAAAGAAAACTGTATTATTTTAAACTTAACAGATTTTTTTTGTCTGAAGATGTTAAGCTAAGTCTTGTAATTAATGTACGATTTCCATTGTTACTTCCAAATATAATATATGCATCTATAACATGATTGCAGAGTGAGATCACCTTAAGTCTAGTTGGTTAAACAAACCACTTTTTTTTTATTATCAGTGTTTCTTAGAAGCATAACCGGACCACCAACTTTTAATAATAAAGAACGGTTTGATAATCCGTATACCTTAAGTCCGTTTAGAAAATCAGATGAGCATAAACTTTCATCAAATGTATCATTAACATATTCACTTGGCTTATAGTATCTGAATTTAGGTATTCTTCTTCATCTTCGGGGAACACTGATAGTAAATGATCATCGATTTCTTGAACGACATTGTTTTTTAATGCAAGATTTTCCATCTCTTGAAAGAAATTTTAGTTTTTTGATTTTGTAAGGATAGAAGGATACACAAATTCAATTAAATCCGAAATATGATTGAGTATATCCAGAATAAAATGATCATAAGGTATAGCTATAGTTGCCTTACCATTGTTCAAGCCATCAAGTTTACCTTCACCCAGTTTTAATAACCAATTTATACATTTGTTTGTTTCTTTAATGTTAGATACTTCATCTGTCCATCACCTATTGTTAACATTATGTTTTTTTGTTAGTGTATGTACTTTGTACTTTTGTCAGATATATGAAGAATTTAAAGACAAATTCACGATATCTTGTTTACTTTCATTAGGAACAACATAAAGAATTTAATGAAAATCTTCTTTGAAAACAATTATCTTTCCTCCAAAAGATAAATCATTGAGTTTTACCACCACAAGTCAATAAGTGAAGGATCGATACATGTCATTAAACATTTGGTTTTCTCTCAAACTCACTTGTACTCACATGGTTATGATAAAGCAGAATCTCTCAAAGAGTTGATTATAATATACTAAGTAACTTGAGAACACAAAGAAATAATTTTCAAGGTACTTGTATATATTACTTCTCAACTCAAAGTTTATAAGACTCTTACAAGCATGATACAAGAGTTATAATGAGAAACTATATATACTATCACCTACAGCCGGTTATACTTTAATACTAGTTGGAATCCTATAACTAAAGCAAATACTACAAAGCTATAGTTAAGGTATCTTAGATAATGTCTTATCTAAGATATGATAGTCATGACATGTCCATAACTTACCTTTTGTCACCAACTAAAGTTAGCAATTGTACTAACAAACAAAGGTGAACAGTGGAATAAAGTATGATCAACTATATGGCCTTTTGGGAAAACACCATGCAGTATCAGAGGTCTACAATGGAGTACCAGGGAACCATACTTATGTCCACTGGTCCATAGCAGCATCTTCCAAAGGTTAATTGGCTTCGGAAGAACAAGTTCTTCCGAAGCCTTTTATACTTCGGAAGATGCCGCTTCTTCTGTGGCTTGAGGACTTCTTCTTCGGAAAGTCATTGTCTTTGAATTATTCTAAGTCTTGAACTTCGGAAGAGAAGACTTTGTCTTCAGAAATTGGAGCTTTTCCTTTGGAAGATGATCTTGCACTTTGTCTTTGGAAGAACTCCATTTCCTCTAGAAGTCTATACTTAGCTTTGGAAGTCCTTTATAAGTTGCACCAAAAATAGTCTAAGTGTTTGTTTTGGTTGAACTAGCCTTTCAAGATCCAATAAACTCCCCTTAGGCTGATGCTACCAAAACCTTACTTACTTCTGCTTCTCAAAATTTTCTGCACAAAAGACAAGAGATATTTGTCTGTTTCTTTGTTCTATCCGAAAGTTGTGCTGAGAAGTCTGTACAGTCATTAGTGGATAGTGATCCAGTCTATCACTCCTAATGACATGCACCCTTTGTTGTGCCCCCTGAAAAGAGTTAGTTAGCGAGACTTATAGTCATACTCCCATCTAACAATGGATTCAAGTTTAGGATCTACAACCATTTGGAGCAAGGCTTTGCCTTTGGTTGTTGATCCTTTCCTCTCCTCCTCCTTTTTCAGTTTTAATTCCTCTTCAATCCTTGTCCTATCGGTTAGCTCAACAAGATGAAGGATGCTCGGGTGATTTCTGATATGGGCAGCTACCTTAGAGTTTGAGGAGTTGGAGAATGGCTTCTCTGCTAACTCAGCAATATAAAATCTGCCCAAGTGTAGAAGAGATAAGGCATTAAGCCTGTTCAGCTCACCATTCTCTCTCTCAAAAACAAAGTTATGAGAAGAGTCTTCAAACCTCCATTGGACAATCTTCTTTCTTGGAACAAGGTGTTTGCTAGGTACTTTTCCCCCCTTCTTGGTATCCAGTAGAGTCACCAACTTTAACAGCTTCTTCTCTTCATCATTGAGTGAATCTGAGTTGAGCCCAATTTTAACAGCCTGGTCCAATGTTCCTCTTAGCAGATCAATGAATTGATCTCTTGTGAGGGAACATTAGGATCCATCAACAAAAGTTAGCTTGATAGAATCCTCCTCACAAGAGACGTCACTCAAGGTTGTGCATCTGATGAGCTTCATCTTGATCTCCTTAAACTCCTCTAAGGAGAGATGTTTAAAAGGCTGAAGGGATGATCTGGATGGTTGTTGGGTAGGTAGTGGTGTTTGGGTTTTGGGTAGTGTTTTAGGTTGAAGGGTAATTAGTTGAGGTGGTTGTAGTGATGAGGGAGGTATGAGGTTGGTGTGGGTTCAGGGGTGTAAGGTTCTGAAGTGGGTTCAGTTTTGATACGGAAGGAAAATAGGAAAGGCTCAGGTTGAGGTTGGGGTTGAGTTTGGGTTATAGGTTGGGGTTAAGGTGTTGGTTTGAAGATCATCCCCTGTCCCTTTCTGTACATCTCTTTCCTTTTTCCTAAGAGAATGACAACCTTGATGTCATTGACTTGTCGCTGGAGTGTATTTTCAGACATGAGTCCCACTTTTCTACCAGAGAAGCCATGAGCTCGGAGATAATCCTTCATCCAGACCTTCTCACCTATCTTCTTGGCAACAGTGACCCCATCTTCTTCTTCCTTTCTTTTCTTCTCCCTCATATTCTTTTTTGCAGCTTTCTTCCTCTCTTTCTCTAGTTGTTCCTGTTCTTTGTTGAAGAGCCATAGGATTGTGTCATTATTTTGTGGAGATAGTTCTTCAAGAGAGAAACCCCTAGAGGTTAGGAAAGTTATTGTTTCCCTCCTAAGATGCAGATCAGCTTCCTTTTTCTTCCTTTCTCTTTCCTCCTCTAAAGCCAACCTTGTTGCTTCCCCTTTCACTCAATTTGCAGCATGGTTGCCTTTTCTAGCTCTACAAAGTACTCTAGTGGTAGCATGAGTATATCTTCAGTAACAACTCCAAGCTTGATGAGCTTGTCAATCATCTCCACCCTTTTCTTGTTGTTAACTGCCTCTTGGTTGGCTACAACTTCTTTGGAGCTGGCAGCTAGCAACTTCCTAGTTGGGAGTCTACCTTTTCTTTTAAGTTTCTCAATCCTCTCCTTTTCCTGAAGCTCTTCCACAGTCATCTTCTTCTTGCCTTTAACATCTTTGAAAGTGCTAGACTTTGGTGGTTTTTGGATGAAGGGTTTAGGTTAAGACATGGTGGATGGAGATAATGAAGTTGTTTGAGCTAGGGGTCGATTGGGAAAGTCCTCACTATTCACCTCAGATGCCAGCTGTAACATCTTGTATTTTTGATTAATTAAAAGTTAACTTTGTTAAATTGTTGTAAGGGCTAGTTATGTTTTTTATGAAACTTGTGGGTTTGGTTATGCTTATTTGATGGTATGGCTATTATATTGAATAATAATCATAATAATAACAAAAAATATAATTATAATAACAATTACAACTAATTATAAGAGTAATTAAAACTATGTTAATAATAATAATAATAATAATAATAAAAAAAAAATAATAATAATAATAATAACACTAATAATAACTAAGAAAAATAATAATAATATTATTATCAATAATTACAACTTGTAGAATTTATTAAACTTTATTTTTTTTTAAAAGAAGTTAGGAGGCTTATTGTCAATTTTGAAACTTTAAAAGAATGTTTTAAACATAACATGTTAACCTTAAAACCACAGGGGCTAAAGGTGTCAAATTCCAACCAGATCGAACTTCTATCTACCTCTAATCAAATCCAACCCTCAAATTCACCTAAAACCAACTCAATCATCGAATTTCATCATCCGACGTCGCGACCCACACTACAATTGAACACCATCATCTGGGTGTCTCAGATCGAAATTGATAGAGGGCTTAGGGTCGTGAACATTCTCAGAAGCTCCACGAAAAGTTAATTGGATTGTAATCATCATTTGAGCAACAATCAGATTCCACGTTGGTCGTGATTCGTTCAACGTGGTGTTCGACTTCGATTCATCTTTATTCGGATAATTAAACACATCTTTAGGGTCGTTTAAACATGGGGAATAAAAGCCCCATGATCTTCAGCGTTAACAACAACGATTAGGCTTTCAATTTTGGTTCAAACGAATCTAGGGTTCATGGGTTTGGGGAAGTTCATAGGGGTTGTGTTCTTAAGATTTGAAAACCAAAACTAAACCAAGGCCAAGGCCCTGGTTCACTAGTTAAAGCACTCTCCCCCTAACATGAGGTCCCGAGTTCGAACCCGGGCACTCTTATGTTTTCTTTTTAAGGCTTTTTAGCCTAAAAGCCAATTTCAGAAAATTTTTAATAAATATAAAAATTAATATTATAAACTTCAACTATTTTTAAAGGACATCAAATATTTTCTGCAATTTATATATATATATATATATATATATATATATATATATATAT
>BJCM01232706.1:0-24987 GCA_018326385.1 Flaveria bidentis
TTTTAAGCTTCGAATTCACCCTTGTTATGCGTTTAACCTGCAACCACACTCAATTGCGTAGTTATCTTATTCGACACGTATATAAACAATAAACGCACATATAAATCATCAATTACACACATTAGCAACCGTGTTTTACTCAACGCATCATAGACGGTTTGAAATGGCTATCCACACCATGTACTTGAGCTCTTTGAGGTCTTCTTGGTTGGTTGAAATTGTTATTGACTCCACCTTGTTGTTGATTCATAGGTGGTGCATTTCATCCATAATGATTGTTCCCCCAATTATTATAATTCCCATTATATCCATTACCTACACCATGATTTCCATCCCAAGCATCATAATTAACACCATGATCGTCTTCATTGTTGTTCCACTCATCCTCATAATCTTCATCGCCCGAGTGGATACTGTGCATGCTCACATAATCAACGTTACCTCCTTGATTGATGTTATTTTGATTCAGGTTATTGTTGGGTGGTGGTTGATTTAGGTTGTTGTTGCGGATGTTATTTGGTGGTGGGGGTTGATTTGGGTTTTGGTTATTAGGAAGAGGGTTTGGATTTTGAGGTGGTTGGTTATTTAGGTTATCCATTTGGGTTGAATTAGAAGAACTGCTAGCTGCTTGATCAATATCTTGTGAAATTGATATAACTGGTAACCTGATTGATGCAGAACACGATTGTACCTTGCTGATTTCTCTATCTCTGGATCGAATACTACTGGTGATTTCCTACCCGAATAACGAGTATGCATGCAACCTGTCACCTGCACACTGGAAAATACCAAGCGTAACAAGGAAATAAAGACATAAAGCAAAACAAGTAAACAAAACTAAAAACAAATCAAATAACAAAACACCAAGCGCACTGATTCCCCGGCAACGGAGCCAAAATTTGATCGATGTCGAAGTACCAATCAAATAATATGTTAAATTGTATTTCTATTCACCTTAAACTAGTTAGGGTAAGTAGGGTTGTCGAACCTCGTGGAATTAGTGGTCGGTGTATTGTATTTTGATTTATAAGAAACGATTAACTAAATTATCAAATTACGTAAACTATTGCCTCTTGGATGTAAAAATTGGATCTTGGAATGATTAAGAAAGTAATAAGAAAACAAATTGCAAATGATTAAACTTGATTAAGAAGACAATTATGAGAAAAAGTAGGGTTAAGGTTTGGTTTTCAGTAATCGCTTAGTTCAACTTGGTAGAAGATCCTTAATGAGGATTCTATACGTGTAATGATTAAGTGATAATGATAATCAAGACTTAACAGGTCTTAATACACAATACCAATTCAATTAGTAACCAAACTCTACAACCATACGATTCGCGCAAGATCATACGACATTCAAATAAAGGTCAACCAACATAATTGTTTAAATAATCAAAACACAAGTTAAACTCATAAAAGAACTTAAAGGGTTCTAAAGTTCAATCCCAACAGAAGTCTAGCAAAAATGAGAACCTAATCACACAAAACCCATTACCCGAAGTAGATCACGAGAAGTCTAGCCGCTCATTGTTCTTGAATGATCTTCAAAATCGTTGTTGAATTGCATCCCGAATAATTGAATGGTGCTAGAACGATGTAGAATAGTGAATCACAGGTCTAGAAACACCCAAAATTCGTCTCCAATCGTCCTAGATCGAATGGGGAGCAAGTGGTGGGTGAAACCTAACAAAAACACGATTTTATAGGTGTTTCCCGGAGGCTCTGGCGTAGGCTACGCCAGCCAGCGTAGCCTACGCTGGAGGGTATTCTGCTGTTTTTTGGCTGATGCTGGCGTAGCCTACGGTGGTTGTAGTAGGCTACGGTGGAAACTTTTCTGCTGCATTTTGAATCTTCGTTTCTTGACCCCTCTAACGCCTTGTATCTCCATGGAAGTTTCCAACTTGGTTATTTTACCTACAAAATCACTTCAAACTTCTAGTTAACCTATTCAACATGATCAAATGCATATATACGATTAATCAGACTTAATATTTAACATTTAAACACTTAAAATAGTATTTCAACACACTCACATCAATGACCATATATAAAATCCATCTTGATCTAAATTTGTGATAGCTCTATCTGATCCGAATCTATTTAAACTCAATTCAGACCGACTTGGATAAACCCGAATGAAAAGAATAACAACTTTTCTGAGTTTTTGTTATTGTTTTTTTCTCTTTTTAGTTTTTTGTTCGTAACATTTACTAGCTTAGAATTACAATAAAACAAGTATAATTGAAAATACACTTAGTCAATTGGCTATTATGGTTTCGTATCGTTGGCGTATCTCCAGACAAATATATTAATACAAGTATAAAAACTTTTCTATATGATTTTGTTTTAAAAATCATTACAACATTTCTTCTTATTAACAAAAATGCATATATTACAATAAAAATGCATATATTTACTAGCCAATATTACATATCAGGAATTAAAAAAAAATTCTTCGTCATCTTTTGTTTTAAAAAATCTATATGATTTTGTTATAGTATATCTACATGTACTCATTTAATTGATATATTGAATGATAATGTTTGTACAATTTTTATAAATCTTATGACTAATCAAATTGTGTTTTTACGTGATAATGCAATTTATATCTTTATTATATATTAAGAAATTCAACAAATAATAATATATATTATTTTTAGAAATTGAGAAAAATATTTTTTTTAAATAAAAAACCGCCGGCGGTACACACCTGGTGTCGTATCTCCGGCATATATCCGACCAAATGAAATTTATTTTTTTTCATCTGGCAATATGCAAATGGTTCCGTATCGCTAGCGTATCTCCAGACAAAAAGTAATAATTTTTTAATTGTCACGTGTGGCATACCATATGCATTGGTATTGCCGCGTGGCAATACATTGGTTATTTTTTAAAACCATTTGGTCAATGGCTATAATTGAAAATATAATTAGTCAATTGATTATTACGTGGCTATTATGGTAATTTTCCCAAATACAAATTTTTCTAGAACCTAAATTCAAATTTAAAGATATAGGTAATTATTTAGGACTGAAAGACTGATATCTTTTATTTAGAATAATAATTGATTATTGTGTAGCATTTTAGGACCAGAGGATTGAAAATTGTCAATAGTCTTGGGTATTGCCTATTGGGTTGAATGTAGTGGCAATTGGGGTAGTGGGTAATGCGATAGAAGAACAATAGGCTTGTAATTCGCTTCAATTAGATATCCGTTTAACTTGAATTATAAAATAATGATAGAACCGAAATCCGAATAAAGGATTTTGGATTCAGATAAAATCTAATGTATATTGATAGAACAAGAATTCGTATAGGTTTTTAGAGTTAGATACGGATTAGATTACATATTTTTTTTAGATTTTGGAATTATTTTTCAGCATCCTACTTTATAGACCTTTAACTACAGTATAGGTTTCTATTGTTATCCAAAGTCCAAACACATAAATGGGCCCGTATTAGAATACGGCCTTAAATTATTGGGCCAGTTCCAGCACACTCTGGGCTAGAGGTTCGCATAAAAACCGGGTTCGGACCCGACCCGGAGCCGGGTACGGGCAATACCTTATGGGAGGCATACCCGGTTTGGAACCGGGTTTAGTTTTTGAGTTTTTTAGCGAACCCGACCCGAACTCGAACCCGACCCAGTAATTGAACCTAGTATTGGACATAAAAAGAGAAAAGAAAATAAGAAAAAAAATAAACTAAACCTGATATTAGACCCGGTTCCGAACCCGACCCTACCCTACCCGGGTGTGGCGGGTAGGGTTTTCAAGCAAGTGAACCCGACCCAGGTTCGTATCTGGGTTCACCAATACCCGGGTACAGAAAAACCCGATTGGACCCAACCCGATTTGAGTACAAATTCTGGGCTCTATCTTCTTATTTAACATTTTATATGAAACTTTTAAGTACAAATTCTATCCTTTTCTATTTCATAAATTCTGAAGCTTTACACTAATTTTGGTATTTATAATTGATAAATTGTGTTATCAAAACCACTTGATGGTTTTGTTTTTACATAAAGTGACGCAGTTTATTATTCTATTTTTTTAAATCCCAAATATACCGTTGCATATTTCTAATTTTCTAACATAAATTTCATTATAAACCGAACGTCGTAGATTTTCCGCGGTATAAACAACATCGCTGCAATGTGCAAGCTTACTTCTGCTAGTTTTTCGTATTGGGTAACAAGTCAAAGCACGTAAAGAATTATAAATGAGATCACCAATTTAGTTTTGATAAGATTGATCTACACACTTGTGTCGTAAGACAGTGAGAAATAAAATAGTAACAAATTCAATTAGATACTTTAGTTTTCTTAACCTCCAACATCGCTACCCGACCGAAAATTTTAACCTCCAACTAAAAACTAAAAAGCATTCAAGCACCGAGAAAACCGACCCAATGTGAAAAAATCTTGGGTCGAATTCGAAGCGTTAAAATTAGTTGTAATAGTAAAGTGTTTTGTTGTCATTTGTTTACTCATCTTCCTGATCATGTGGCTGTTGTAACTTGTAAAAGTCTTGTGGTTTCTTGGCTCGAAGCATAAAGTTTAGTTGTAAAATATAATGTTTTGTTTCCATTTGTGAAGCATCTGCCACCAACCCTAACATCTATATATATACATATAATTAGTGTTACATACAACTCATAATCTTTTGTATTTTTAATTACTTTTATAGATTTCAAACCGAATCAAATCAAACTTGGTTGGTGGAGTTTTAAACTTGTTTGAAGAATGAATATGATATATCTTCATGTCGTATGTAAAAAAAAGTTACGCCCTATGGATTTTGAAAACCATTTTTTGGAAACATGTGAAATATTAACTATGTCAGTATAAAATATTAAAACCAGATAAGAAACAATTTACAATTTTTTTATTCAATAAAAATTCTTATTTTTTTTAGAGATAAACACTATAACTTACGAATTATAAAATTTAAAATCCTAAACTTTTAGTTGTGAGATTTGCTATTTAAGAACCAAACTTTTTCTTTTAAACACTTTACTGATTGCCTACTACGGTGTAAATTGCTATATTCAGAAGAAAATGTAACTTTTAAAAGAAATAATTACAAGTTAATAGGAAAATGTTATGTAGACGTAAGAATTCTTGCACTAGAGAAAGAATGGGCTGACAATCATGAGATAACTAATTTAATAATATTAGTGGTTTGGGGCTCTATGAAACTGAAAACCATTTTAATGTTTAATTTTCTTTTATAATGATGTTAAAAGACACTTTGAGACCTATGTATATTAGTCAAGTGGCCTTATTCTACATACAATAGTTTACAATTTTACATATCATGATACGGGCCGTAAAACATATGAAATAAGCATTATGTAAGTTGTATGACTCTGTCAGTATTGTGCATGGTAGTTTCTGTCACTTCATACAACTTGTAAACATTCATCTCATAACGTATAACATTATAACTCTCATACGACACATGACATGTGTGAAAACCCCTTTCATACGGCCCACATTATGTTTGGACACCTTAACGACCTCTTATTGTTTATGGTCGTTTATGTCATATGCTCCTCTTAACTTGTCAGTAAGGTGTGATTGGTGGTGAGTGTGACGTGAGTTTAGTTTTGTCCTACTTCAATTCATAGTTTAAACGCCGGAGAGGATCATTTATAGTAATTATTAAGTAGCAAATTACAGATTAGGTCATTTGATTTTTTTTAGTCTTCCAAAAATGGTCTTATTTTTATTTAGAGATGCTCTATTAGAAATAGAGCCAAGTATTTCGACTAATGCTATGTATCATACTCAAAATCGCTAACATGTCATATATAAATATATTCGTTTAATAGATAACTAATTTATAATTTATTGATTATATCTTGAACATAAGTGGCGTTGCTCATGAAATCATCTACGGAGGAAATCTGAGGAAAGATTTAAGAAGCTAATTTATTATAAAGATAGTTGCTTCTTATTTCTACACTTTTTATAAATTATTTTATTAAAAATAAGTTTATCACACTATCATATTATGTATAGTTTAATCATCAATTTAGTTACTTAGAGTATTTTCAAAAAAGTCGGGATGAATATCGGATATTAAGTTGATCCTTCAATGCTTTGATTTAGCAGATCTTTGACTTTATAATTGAGTAAAATGTACTTAATATGTTTAATGTAATTAATGTTTTAAATTATTGCGATTGAGTGTAGTTCAAAACTTGCAACTTTAGTTTCTATTTGTACTATTCGTAAGATTAAAATCATACCATTATTTTCTAGTTAAATAATAACTGAAAAAGGATCGTAAATTCTGTCGTCACACAAAATAATAATAATCACGTTGTAGTTTAATCTGTTTAATTGGATGTATCAAACACACAAACTTTTTATTATATACCTAATGTATTTAAATCAAAACCTTTTAGTTAAAGAGTACATCATTTAAATTTCACAATATCTATTTTAAAACTCTCCATCAATAATCATACTAAGTTTTAGTTAGATTGAACAAAAATCGGTTCTTTTGCATTTCATTTCGTTTTTATGGTGACCAAATAAAAACACATGCTGTTATTACCTTTATGTATGTATAATAAACTTGTATAATCAATAAAACAAGTAAAATATCTTGTAATTCTTCAACGCATTTTTTGTTAGATTCTGCATGTTTTAAACTTCTGAATATTAATACTTTATTGAATTTAATACAATAAAAGTTACCTTACTTAAACTTGTTTTTTTATTCATGCGAGTCGATATAATATAATTAATTAATTAGTATTTTAAAACTTTTAACCCTCTTCCCAAAACACACCCACTACCCCCTTTCCTCGGGTTACCAAAATAAATGTTACCGTGCCAAACAATAATTACACTGTAAAAAAAGGACACAATTATTGAAATACCAAAATTACCCTTGTTTTGGACATTTCTTGTTAAAGTTTGCCTCTTCATCACTATAACCTACCAAAATTCGTAGGTTTTTTCTAGGTAATTTAACATACTGTTTCACCGTTTAAATTGTCATATCATTTACTGTTAAAGTTTATGTTTGTTTTAAACTAAAATCATATCGTTAAATAATAACTCTAAACCAAAACCAAATGCTACTAATGATTTGGGTTTAGTTTGTTTTATGTTTTGGACTTATTGGGTATTTATAATGACGTAAATACGATCAAAACAACGTCAATGTAAAACGGTTAAAGCTTAAAATATCAACTCCTTATGTTGTATCCTGAAACGACACACAATCATGCATATAGTTTCGCTTAAAATATATAAAAACCTAAAAGTAAATATAAAAGGATGTATAAGCAAATTTTTACTTTGATGATACATCTTATCTAACCGGTTTCAAGTATTAAACATAAATACAAACAATTTAGTACGGTTTAAAATTTTATAAACCAACAAGTTAAGATAGTTTTAAATAACTTACTCTGAAAATAATTTAGTTATGTAACATTATAGATGGTTTTGGTTTCAAGAATCCAAACCACACTACTAATTATTGATTAAAGGATAGCTTGTATGAATCATTATTGGTTTGACATCAATAATGGGAGCCGCTTAAATATGTTAAGGATATGTATATGTATACCTATAATAAATTTTGAGTTTTCTATATATTATGTTATTCTATCAATCATATTATTTATTTATTTTGTTGTCCCCGAAGTGTAAATATCCATGTTATATGCAAGATAATCGATACATACATACATACATACATTGTCTTACATTATATCCATGTTACATGCAAGATAATTGATACATACGTGCATACATGCATTGTCTTACATCCCAGTTTAAATAAAATTAATATTAACTTTAATTTTTCATATCTATCTATCAATGATAAAACATTTTAACTAAGTGTAAACGTGTAACTTTCATTTTTAGATGTTACTGTCTAATTTTTTATTTAAAAAAAGGTATAATAAGGTTGAAGTTTAGCTTACCTAGAAAAGTTGATTAAAATAAGCCTTAAAATAATTAAATCAAGAAATACCATTTAAGAGTTAATTTACATATTTAACCTAAGCCTTCCTCTTTACCCTTTCACAATCTCCTAGATGTTATTGTCCACTTCTCTCTCATGGACTCTGAAAACATTGAATCCTATCTTTAGATTCTTACCCAATTTGAAACCGACCCGATTTCTTAAAATACATCAACACCACTATTTTGCTTAAAAAATAAATAAATTGAATAATTACATCACTACTTTCCCATACGGTATGTTTATACCTCAACACTAAACAGGTGATATGAAAAAAATAGAATTAATTAAAAAAGAAAGCTTATATTACGAAGTTTTATCCTGTAACATGTCTTGTTTTGTTATATTAATTAATAAATGCTAAATATTCTTTTAATCAATATGTAACGACTAGCTTACTCTTACTATGACAAAAATAATAATCTTTGAAGCAAATTTCTAAATTTATATTAACTTACGTATTTTCTAATTGTCTTACATGCCATACCTTGACTTCCAACCATTTTTTTACTCTTCACTCCTAAATGTATATTAACAACATATTTCCTAAATGGCTACAAACTTCTTTAAAGTGAGTTCGAATCACCTGATGGCTGATGCAAAGTATAGAGATCGAGAATGCACAATTGTCACTAAAAGCTCCGAAATTGAATCTACAACTTTCTTGTAACTTAGTAGATGATATACGATGTGTAATTTTGGTAATCCATAAGCTACGAGCTATAACATTGGAAAAGAAATGATCGATTCATTACTATACGAGGAAGATGATATGATGAATACATAGTATGTGAACTTCGTTGGGGTTTCATCGGTCTTCAAGATCCATATCAAAAGACTCTTTAGCGTTATTCTTGAGAAATGATTGGGTTATGAGATAATTTTGAGCATGTGATACAACAATGTAGGCATGGAATGAGGGAGGAGCAATCAACGATGATAGTGTTAAAGTTATTAACACAATAATAGTTTAGTTTTGCTACTAATTATAAAAACTTATGAATAATACAATTTACAGTATACTTACATATTAATATAATCTTGTCCACTGATAGTTTGGAGAAGCTTATTCCACATGAAAGCTTCGTTCTGAACTTTGTATGATATTGGGAGATAAACCGATTGCAAAAATAATATTGTAGACAGTTGAGATTATATAAGTTTAATATTTTTACTACAAATATAAGCAATACAAATCAAACAAATTACATTTTGAAAAATGATAAAAACCATATTTTAAAAATATTTTTGTAGTAATTATTCGTGTAACTAACTCTAAAATATATCTAGTTACACTCTAAAATATATGTAGATGTTAATACCACCCTAATCTTTATTCAACTAATAACCTTATCTAAATATTATGAAGTCGAATACTATATTATCCAACATAAAATGACTTCAAATACTTACTAGTCCTTAAACTTAATGAACTCTAATCACTACCCCTTGATAAAATGTCATTTAATGAGTTAATCACAAGGACAATTAGGTAATTTCGATAGTTGTTGGTGCCCTAATCATATTTTTATAAAATAAACAAATTGTTGATATTTAAAACCAAACATTTTGAGTATCTCCATGCTCATCCTTCACTCTCTCCCCCTCTACACCTTCAAACTCCGATGACCTCCATCACAACATAACCACCACCGCCGCCGCCACCCACCACCACTCCGCCACCGCACTCCGCCACTACGCCACCACACACCACCGTCCTCCTCCTATCTTCTCTTGAACCAGAAACACCACACAAGTGCCACCATTGACAGTTTCCTCTTCATCTTCCACCACCACCACCACCGCCGGTGGCACCACCAGAGACGCCGCCGTGCACGGTGGAGATACTATTTTCTCCGGTAAGTTTCCATTAGAAGCAAATACAGTCTCTTTTTATTGCTTCACATGGATGAGTTTGTTTTTTCTGTAGCAGAAACATACGAGTGAGTTTTAAGCATACCACCACCACCTTAAAACCCTCTTTCACATGCATTTTGTCCCCTTTGTTTGAAACCCTTTTCACTCTCCACCACCACCATCACCACCACCACCACCACCACCCACCACCACCACCACCATCACCATCACCACCACCACCACCACCATCAATCTTTTCATTCATTTGCCTCAAAGTTTGAATCTTTCTTGAATCTTTAAACTTCAACTCTCATCTCCGACCACCCAGCACCACCCACCACCGCCACCGCCACCGCCGGCGACCACCACACAACCCCATCAAAGCCCATTTTGTATTTGACTTATACCACCAGTTTACAACGTTTACACCCATCAAGATGCATAAAGTTTCAATCTTTCTCACTTTCTTGATCCTCTGTTTCATCAACCACCACACGCCACCAGTCGCCGCCGTGTCCCCCGACGGCGAAGCCCTACTCTCTCTCCTCTCCTCCACCACCTCCACCGTCTTCTCCTCATGGAATTCATCTTCACCAACACCATGTTCATGGCAAGGTATCACATGTTCACCACAAAACAGAGTCATCTCTGTTACAGTCCCCAACACATTCTTGAATCTCTCATCACTCCCACCACAACTATCATCTCTCTCCCACCTGCAACTCCTCAATCTCTCCTCCACCAACATCTCCGGCCAAATACCGCCGGAGTTCGGCAGTTTTCCCCACCTCCGGCTGCTAGACCTCTCATCAAACTCACTCTCCGGCGACATTCCGCCGGAGATCGGTCAACTGAGTTCACTACAGTTTCTTTATCTCGACTCCAATCAACTCACCGGCAAAATCCCACCTCAACTTTCAAATCTTTCATCACTCCAATACTTTTGCATTCAAGATAATCTCATCAACAGCACGATTCCACCTCAACTCGGATCATTAGTGTCCCTTCAAGAGTTTCGAATCGGTGGTAACCCGTATTTAACCGGAGAAATCCCACCGGAGCTAGGGTTTCTCTCAAATCTCACCACTTTTGGAGTTGCAGCCACCGGACTCACCGGAGTGATTCCCACCACATTCAAGAACTTGATCAAGCTCGAAACTTTAGCCGTTTACGACACCGAGGTATCCGGTTCGATCCCGAAGGAGCTCGGGTTGTGTTTGGAGCTTAGGAACTTGTATCTCCATATGAACAAGCTTACAGGCCCTATTCCAAGTGAATTGGGTCAGCTGCAGAAGCTCACAAGCTTGTTTCTATGGGGGAATTCGCTCTCGGGCCCGATCCCACCGGAGCTTTCGAACTGTTCATCACTTGTTGTATTGGATGTTTCTGCTAATGAATTGAGTGGTGAAATCCCAAGGGAATTGGGGAAGTTAACAGTTCTTGAACAGCTTCATTTGTCTGAGAATTCGCTAACGGGCCCGATTCCACCCGAGCTCAGTAACTGCACGAGCCTTACCGCGATCCAGCTCGATAAAAACCAGCTTTCGGGCCAAATCCCGTGGCAAATTGGGAACTTGAAGATGTTACAGAGCTTCTTTTTATGGGGGAATATGGTTTCGGGCACGATCCCGTCATCTTTTGGGAACTGCAGTGAGCTCTACTCGCTTGATCTTTCGAAAAACAAACTCACTGGTGAAATCCCAGAAGAAATCTTTGGTTTAAACAAGTTGAGCAAACTGTTGTTACTTGGGAATTCGCTGTCGGGAAAAGTGCCTAAACGCGTCGGGATATGCCAGTCGTTGGTTAGATTAAGGCTCGGGGAGAATCAGCTTTCGGGTCCGATTCCTAAAGAAATCGGTCAGCTGCCAAACCTCGTGTTTCTTGATCTATACACGAATCATTTCTCGGGGTTTTTACCGCGTGAAATTGGTAACATTACTGTTCTTGAGCTCCTAGATGTTCATAATAATCATATAACAGGTGAAATCCCTGTAGAACTAGGTGAATTGGTGAATCTTGAACAGCTTGACTTGAGCCAAAATGGGTTCACGGGTCAAATACCGTCGAGTTTTGGTAACTTTAGTTACTTGAATAAGCTCATCCTCAACAACAATCTGCTCACCGGTTCGATTCCTGGGTCGATCAAAAACTTGCAGAAATTGACACTTCTTGATTTGAGTTCAAACAGTCTTTTGGGCCAAATCCCACCTGAGATCGGGTTAATCACGAGTTTAACCATTAGTCTCGACTTAAGTTCAAATCGGTTCGAAGGTGAGATACCCGAGTCAATCAACGGGCTGACTCAGTTACAATCACTTGATCTTTCACACAACTCATTTCATGGGAAAATCTTGATCTTGAGCTCACTTACTAGCCTCACTTCCCTAAATGTTTCATACAACAACTTCTCGGGCCCAATACCGGTCACACCGTTTTTCCGAACCTTGACACCAGAATCATTCATCCAAAACCCGGGCCTGTGTGAATCCGTAGACGGGTATACATGTTCTTCAAGATTACCCACAAGAAACGGGTTGAAGTCGGCTAGAACCATTGGTATAGTGGTTCTAACCCTGGTCTCGGTGACCATCGCGGCTGCAGCCACTTGGATCTTTATGTCAAGAAACCATAAATACATGATCAAGCACTCGTTAGCCGACCCAAACCATGACTCTCGAGATGACGATTTCTCCTACCCGTGGACATTCATCCCCTTCACAAAGCTCGGGTTTACAATCGAAAACATACTGGATTGTTTAAAAGACGAGAATATTATCGGGAAAGGATGCTCTGGAGTCGTTTACAAAGCCGAAATGCCTAACGGGGAGATCATTGCGGTCAAAAAGCTATGGAAAACGAAAAAAGACGAAGAACCTGCGATCGACTCATTTGCAGCTGAAATTCAAATCTTGGGTCACATTCGACATCGAAATATAGTAAAACTTTTAGGCTATTGTTCTAACAAAAGTGTTAAGCTTTTGCTTTACAATCATATTCCTAATGGGAATTTGCAGCAGTTGTTGCAAAGTAATAGGAATTTGGATTGGGAAACGCGGTATAAGATCGCGGTTGGATCTGCACAAGGGCTAGCTTATCTTCATCATGATTGTGTGCCTGCAATTCTTCATAGAGATGTTAAGTGCAATAATATTCTTCTTGACTGCAAATATGAGGCTTATTTGGCTGATTTCGGGCTCGCGAAGCTAATGAATTCCACAAACTATCAGCATTGCATCTCACGGATTGCTGGATCGTATGGGTACATCGCTCCAGGCAAGAATCTTTATGTTGTTATCGTTAAATCACGAGCTAATTAGCATTCCAACCATTGGATTTGACCCGTTTGACTTGGTTTGAAACGGGTCAAAACAATAATTAGTGTGTTACGGGTTTTGGGTTGGTAATAGGTCAAAACAATTTTGAGCTTTTTTCTCTGTTTCTGCATAAAACAATTTTTGGACCCGTTTCGACCCATTTGACCCGTCTGTTTAGATTCACATGTCATATCTTTTAGCTATGCATAACAAGTTCATGATATCTCTTTTTTATCTTTTTGCAGAATATGGTTACACGATGAACATAACAGAAAAGAGTGACGTCTACAGTTACGGGGTGGTGTTACTAGAGATCTTAAGTGGACGAAGTGCGGTTGAGAATCGCGTAAGGGAGGGTTCACATATCGTCGAGTGGGTCAAAAAGAAAATGAGCAGCTTCGAGCCCGCAGTCACCATATTGGACACCAAGTTACAAGGGATGCCAGATCAAATAGTCCAAGAAATGCTACAGACGCTCGGGATCGCGATGTTTTGCGTGAATTCTTCGCCCACGGAGAGACCGACAATGAAGGAAGTTGTTGCATTGTTGATGGAAGTTAAGAGTTCACCTGAAGAATGGGGGAAAACTTCACAACCTTTAATGAAGCAACCATCTAGTCATAGTTATAGTATTCCACAATGATGAATTAGGGTTTTGTTTTAGATTTGATGTGTTTTTAGACAAATGGGTAAGAATAGAATTATGTGATTTGATCATGAGAAGAAAGATTTGGATAAATGGGTGTCATTGGTGTAGTTTGTTTATTGTAGGGGGTCTTTTCTTATAGCAATGTACAATTCATGTTGCATGAAGTACAAGTCATTACAACATCGGTCTTCTTCGTTTATCGAATCTAAAAACATCATGTAATGCACTTCTATCTTTTGCTTTATCATTTGTATATAAGATGATTCTTTAAGTGTTTTCTCTTTCTTATATTATATACTAGTGTATTATACAGTTTTTATAGTTGTATTTGTAAAAAAATGTTTTTTTTTAAATGACAAAAGTGAGGCCTACAAGTCTCCATCTTATTTATGTGTGACAATTGATCCATGCTTCATTGTTTTGTTGTTAGTAGAAAGAAGCATGTAATCTGGTCAAAAAGGATAAAGGGACTTAAAGATACATGACACACACTCCTTTATCACACCAAACAATGCCCATGAATAATGTCTCCTATTTATTGTACAAAAAAAGAAAGTCAAGAAAATAAACATATAAACATAAAACCCTAGTGTTTGACTTAGCTACCATTGTATAGAATCATAAATAGATATGTTACGATATTTGAACGAAACCTAAGTAGTCTAGTTTATCTACAACTCCTCAAAAGAAAGTCCAGTGTCATTGTGGTCATTACACAAATCCGATCTTGATCCTACCGGTTTGACAACCATCGCACACTATCGCTCGAGTTCTTTAGTCCTTCTATTTGATCATATCCTTCATGAGAATATGTCTACCATATATCCATGATAATACACATAGTAATACATGTATTGGACCATACATCATTAGCAACGATCATGTTTATGTTTTCATATCTAGATGCCCAACGATATCATTATTTTATAAGTTCTTCTGATCATATTTTATCAGTCAAAATTTGTCTACTTCTTCATGTTCCCATCAAAGTGCACATACAACCCTCTTTTGTTTCATGTTTTAGTATCAACTATTATTCTATATTTCTATTAACATCATTGGTATCAAGAATCAACTCTTTCATTTTAGTTTGACTCCTCCGTAGTCAACCTTAAAGTCCAAGGTTGACCAAGCAAGAAGCTTTCAAGTCCCTAAGGATCCAAACTCCTCATCTTTTGGATCAGTAACTCAACACTCCTAAGTAAACTGTCTCAAACTCCTCAAATCCCTACAACAATTTTAGGATCATAAAAAGTCAAAGGAACCATGCTCGAGGCAGTTGACTCTCAAGTAAATGGATTATGTGTGTTTTACACAATCATTAGAAAAAAACAAACTCCTAAACCTTAATCAATACTCACATGATATCTTTCTAGGCTAGGAGACCATTAGATCCAAGTATAGTACACTAAAATATAATGTCAAAGTCTCTAATATCTATACAAGAAAAAGAGGACAATAAAGTAAAAAAAAAATGTCACCCTGAACATCCAATCTTATAACTTTTATTTTAAACCAGACCAGTTAGTTAATCTAGAAACTTTGGTGCTAGCGGTTCGATCAAGCTATGTACCAAAACAAATGAACCAGACGGCTTTATGTTTACCATACAAAGGTAGAGCAAATCCTTGAGACTCGCCCCCTTCACTAGCTAGCGGACCAATTTCGAGTGTGGTAACCAGTTTTTCAACTGAAGCTAATATAATCTATATGGTTTTTAAAACATTGTTTGATATATCCTTTTGTTACTCTTTTTATGTGTACAACATTCTTAACTGTGTGTACAACACCACTGACCACATTTGTCACCTCCTGCAAGAAATAAGAATGCTTCATTACCTAAAAGATATCGGAAACCTTCTCAAACCAGTGATATCTTTTAAATTTTAGTAATAAGGTTTTGTGGTCATTTTATGTAATCTTAAAAGTTTAGATATTAAACTCATTAACTTTTAGATTAAGTCATTAAGTTAATAAATTTTACTTTATATACAGTAGATTCTAGTTTTAACGTTTTCTTAAATGGAGATGATGTATAAATGTTTCTATTATTTGTTTTAATTCTTTTGGAATATAATTGTATGACTACTTGTGTTTTTTCAGTTGTTTTTTTATGATTAATTTGATTTTAGGCTTACAGAATTGATCGAGCTTATTTGTTACTAAATTAGCTTTAGTGTTGTTCAATGTTTATTTTCATAGTGGCGTATTCTCTAAAATTTCGAACATGCCTTTGCCATATTTTAGCCTTTTTTTTGAATTTTTTTCTTTTCTTTCTTATATCCTAACAGTTTCGGATTCTTTTAGTGCAGTTTTTTTTAACACCAAGTGTTCTTTTGTTATTTTTGAATTATTGTTACCTTATTTTTCTTTACCCTTTTTTTGTTTTTTAAATTAAATTTTATGACATTATTATTTTTATCAAAGTTTTCAAATTAAATTTTGGAGATGTAGCCGGAGCACGGTCATTATTTTATAGTTACTAAACAAATTCAATTAGGAACGGATTAATTAAAAGAAATTCTAGACTTTTTGTCCTTTTTATTGTTATTTTTTCTTCCCACCGCGTCTTTCCTTAAGCACATATGCCTTTACTAGAGCTTTAAAAGCATCTGAGAATCGTCATTCCCATATCAATCGATGAAAGAGAGGTATTTCACAACTTGATTGAACATATAGAGCCTTTAAAAGATTACGATGGAAATTAAAAGCTTACTATCATATCACCCTCAAAGTTTTTGGCTATTAACACACAAGGTGAAGGTCAACATAGAATTATTGTTATTAGTCAATGCTTTCAAAATCGGATCGGACGTTGAATCGAACACCTTACTGGTCCAATGGTTTGACCGAATTTAAGAACTAAATGACATCATAACTATATATAAGATATTATATATACAGGTATATATATAATTCAATACAAGTAACTTATGTGTATTTTATAGTTATATAAATTTAACAATAATCTTATGTCCAAAACCATCAAAACCGTTATCCCTAACACTCCGTTTTTACACATTAAAATCCATAACACAAATAAATAAATCAAAATCCAGTTCGACCCCCTAGCCTGGTTTTTGGTTCGACCACCAATTTAGGACGAACTAGTCAATCAAACTCCTCCAAAACGATTATTGTGAACCGGTTAGGCCACATATCCGATTTCCGGTCGGACCGGCCGGTCGATCCGGTCCTCTCTTAATTTGATTGTTTTATATCTAAAATATAGAAAGTTCATGCCACCAAACCCACAAAACTTAACTATCACACTTTGGATTGAGCCACCTAAACCCACATCAAAAACCTTAACCAACCCACAAAATGACACTATAAAACATGAGTTCCCCATGCATAATCTTTAAGACCAACAACTACAAAAAACACAAGAACAAGAAAAACAACCTATGGCTCGACCACTTCCGAACCACCTTCTAGCCGGTGCATCGAACCTAAGCCTAGCCATCGGCTCGATTTTCTTTTTTGCATTCACACTGTTCATGTGTGCTGGTCATTCCCGGAAATGGGTCCACCGTTTAAAAGCATGCTATAGTTACGATTACGAAGAACCTGTTATACAGCTCAACAATGGAGGCATGACTCATGGGTTTGAAAGTGACGATGAAGAAAACGAAGAAGAAGAAGAAGAGGAATCCGTTTGGCAAAAGAATATACTTATGGGTGGAAAGTGTCAACTACCAGATTTTTCAGGGGTCATAATTTATGATTCTGAAGGAAATATTGTTCCACCTAAACCAAGGCTTCTTGCTCTTACCTGGAAATAGAAGATGAAAAAATTCAATAAAATGAATAAATCAGGTGTTTAGCGCGTCTAAATCGGATTTAGATATGTGCATTTTATGTTGGAAATGTTAGTTTACAAATCAAAATCTGCAGCTTTAAGGGTGTATAGTGCATACTAAGCGCGTTTTTATATGTTTTGTATATTAATTCGTTATTGATTCAGTTTATTGTTAAAAGCACTTGCATGGTCAAATGATTTCATGAAGATTACAGGAACCATACATGTAAGAATGATGTATAATAAAGGGGGTGTTTGGATGCGCGTTTAGAAAATCAAATCCAGATGATCAGTGCGTAATGAAACGCGCTATAGAAGATGGTGTTTAAATTTGCTTCTACAGCTTAAACATGTAATTATTAGATAACAATGATCAAATAGGATGGTTTTATATATTCTTGAAATATATATTTTTTGTTATATGATATTTATTGTTTAGGGTTATTAACTGTAATAATGAACTTATTTATAACAAACATCCAAACATCCCTGAAATATTATAAATAAAAACATGAAAAAACTTACCATGCTTATGTGACCGATCAACTAGCCCTCGTTGAAACCGATGCAGAGCTCCGCCCCCTAAATCCCACAACGTTTAGCTTTGAGGGAGATTTCTGAAAACCAGATTGGCTAACCGTGCGTGTTTTCCCACCAATTTTCACCACGGGTCGTTTTGGGCTACTCGGTTTTGAAAACTTCGACGATTTGGCTGGCCCTTTAGCTGTTGTTTTTCCAGATTTGGGCCCTGATGGACTTCTTTTGGTTGGTGATTTGGAAAAGCCAACTACTTTACTAGATCTGGCGGACGACGATGAGCCTCCTTTGGCGGGTGATTTTGCAGCCCTAAGAGGCTTGTTGTTTTTCTGATCGGACACTTTGACTTTGACCGGCTTTGTACCTTTTGTTTTATGGGCTTGAGGTTTTGGCCTGCCGCTGTCTTTCTGAACATTATTTACGGTGAGAGACTCTAAGCTTTCATTTTTCCTCATGGCTTCCTCAACACGGGTTGCTAAAGCGAGGTCCTTTTTAGTAACTAGACTCGTTACTTTTCCTGAAAAAACAACAAAAAACTGTGAAGATAAACGAACTGTCACAAAATAAAAAATTGTTAAAGTTTTAAGCAATATAGGGGTAATAAATAAATATTTATTTAACTGAGGCAAAAAAATAATAGTAATAAACATAAAACCAACGATGAAAATCACCTTTTGCGCCCATGCGGGCGGTCCTTCCGGTTCGATGAAGGTAGTCAATCTAAAATGCACATAAACTAGAGATTATTATTCATGAAACAAAGAAAGAAGTATAATGACTTTAGAGAGTATCACAAAGCATACTTACAGAGTTCAATGGAAAATCAAACATAATAACATGATCAACATCCAAGTCCAATCCCCGAGCTGCCAGGTCAGTACACACGAGTGTAGGGCAATCTCCGTCATCGCTTTTAAACTTTTTGAGGTTTTCAACCCTGGTTCAAAAGTAAAACACATCGTTCTAATAATACATGTAGATCATAAGCATTTAAACACATCTCTAGTGATGGAAGGATATTTTTACATTTCAATGATATCATCTCACCTTTCAACGGCAGGCACCTCACCGTGATAGTTAACAGTAGCAAGTTGGTTTTCACTAAGAAAATGATCCACAGCACGGCTAGAATTTAATGTATTGCAGAACACCATCACTCTGTTTCCCTTTGCTAAACTTGGCTCCAGAACCTACATAACCACCATCATCGTTAAATATAAACAATAGCAGATTATAACTTCTATTTTAGATATAAACAAACAGTAATCGGCTGTGTTTGGTTTGGTTCTCAGATAATATTTTATTAAAACCAATTTTAGATATCGTCTGGTCCAATTCAGGATTGGATCAGTTTGTTTGTTTTCAAACAATCCTATTTTAGGTATGTTTATTAAATTTAAACATACCAATTACCAAGTTCGCGTTCCTTTTGGGATCGAACCGTTAGTAACCAGTAAGGGTAAGAGTGTTAATCAGTTTAATATCCTTGGTTTGTAAATTTCTACACCAAGTTCAAAAATGAAGAACCGAAATTCAGATTGTTGGTCAATCCAAACTGAATTCACGAAAGGATAGAGTTTAAAACACAAACAGGAGAGGGCTGGCTGACTGAGCATTGAAATAACCAGAAGCAGAAAAAATTAGAAGTCGCAAAACAACATATAAAAAAAGAAGCAAATGAACCTGTAGTAATGCTTCCAACTTGTTTTCAGAACCCGAAAGCTTGATAAAATCATGGCGAGCAGAAGCAACCTTTTTATGCAGCGTTGATGTGCGAAGATGTTCAATTCCTTGGAATTCTTCATCAACTAGCTTTTGTACAGCCTGCAAAAGGTCATTCAAGTCAGAGAACAGGTGTTTGGAGGTGCATTTTGAAACTATGTGATTAGATAATCCGAATCAGAAGCAATAGGTAGTGCTTCTGTTGATTTTTATGTAAAGTTTTTTAAGAACAGCTCCTAGTCTACTCCTATTAACCACTTATGCTTGCACCTTGCACGATTTAAACCCTCAACCTCTTGGATAGAGAAGATTCTTCAGTTCTCTAAGGTTATGATAACTGAATAGTAAGTTATTTGAGTGCTTGGCAAATTCTAATTATTTATGTAATAATGATATGTTGACTAAAAAAGAATAATTTTATATATTGTTAGAATATCAAAAGATATAACATAATTCATAAAACATATATTTTACCAACTACATAATATGTTGTATGAGTTATTTACAAATAATATTCACACGGATGATAAGTATCAATGGAAGGTAAATAAAGGGACATATAAGTTGTTTTAGATTTCTATTAAAAGTTCAGTTTTATTGCAGTTGCTATGAAAGTAAATTTCCAAGATGATTATGTTTACCCTTAAAAGAAAATCATTTTATCCAATCGCTGAAAATGATTATTCTCAGATAATTTCATATCACAAAATCCCAACTCAGTTGATCTCACTTCACATAACATTATGATAGGAAAAAAAGAAAGAAGTAATCAGCATACATTTGTCATTGTTGCAGACACCAAAACGGTTTGAAAACCAAGACTATCAGCTTTTTGAGCCCGATTTTTCAATGGGCCAAGGAACTTGCGGATGTCCGGCCCAAACCCTCGATCAAACATCGTGTCTGCCTCATCCAACACCTAATAACATAAGATTTACCACCACATTAGAAAAAATATAATGCATAAATGAATCTTGGATTTTGAGACTTTATATGCATTTGGATCAATGTAGCAAACAGGCAACGGTTGAGTAATTGGTTAAAATGCATTTGAGTCGTGATAAATTATTTCTGCACGTCGAAATGGGTCTAGTCAACCCATAACCGTTTTTGCCCAGCTTTAATTTCTACAATAATTGATGTGTTTAATATAATTATAACGCTGTATCGTAACAATAATAATCGAATTTTTTATATAAAGAAGGTTGTATTGGTAGACTTTTGCACCATTTGACTCGGTGTCTTTTTAGCTAAAGTTTTTTTCTTATTTGCCCCACATAACCCAAATTAAAGCATCATATGTAAATGGGGGCAAAGAAGAGTTAGAAGGTCATCACTCACCAGATACTTGATATCACCATACACCAAGTTCCCCTCTTCAATATGTTGAAGAACCCTCCCAGGTGTCCCAACCACCATGTCAATCGGTGAATTCAGCGCATCCTCTTGGGGTCTTAGACGACCACCTCCACTAACCATGGTTGACCTAAACCGAGCATGATGACTAATAGCCTTTGCAACACCGAATACCTGCATTATCCAAATTCCAAACTTCATATGAGTGCCTAGGGGGTGCCAGGGTGGTTGAATGTTTGTTCTCAAATCATATGTGATTTTAAATGATCAGCATCAGATCTCGGGATGTACTGAAACAATGTTTAAATGTGATTTTATTGTTTGCAATTGTAATAACAAGACAATCAGTAATTCGAGTGTTTGGCAAAGTCTTTCTGTTTTGATAATAGTAATACATAAAAAGACCAAAAGGACATTCTTGTAAAAAGGGAGATAGTTCTTTCAGTGTATACACTAGTGAAAGAAATATTTTGAAGTCTTATAAACCACACAATACTACTGATTTTTCCAAGTATGCATGACCATGACATCCACACATATCAAAGGATATTAAAGAAATGCATGAGCTTCATGAAAATACATAAAAAACAAAGAAATAAAAGTACTATTGTTAACCTGTTCACATAACTCCCTTGTTGGGCAGAGTACAACAGCACGTGGACGCCTGGGCTTCATCACCATGCCATTCAATGCTTCATCTTGTCTCAGTAACTAGATACAAAATAATTATTTAAAAAAAACACATAAGGCCATGCATTCATGCTGTATCAGATAGAGGTGTCAAATTCAATCATTAACCACAAATGTGTTGATTAGGCTCATATTTCAACTCCAACAGGTCAAACGGGTACAACTGAAAATTTGGCTACCACTGTAAATGGTCAAAAATCAAAGTTTATTCATTTAGCTTAATTAAAAGAGAATAGTATCCTTTTAGTTGTATAGTTTGGTCGTACTATTTACTACATTTAGGGGGTGTTTGGCTTAGCTTATTAAGAACAGTCTCTTTGTTTTCGAAAAGACTCTTCCAAGGTGTGTCTGCAAAACACGCTTTAGGCCTTTGATAAGCTAATAATCCTTTTGAGAAAGTGTTTGACTAATCTCATTACATTTTGGTAACACAATATGCTTAAAGCCCCCTTACTAAGCTAACCCAAACACCTCCTTTTAACAACCTTTTTTTATGCTATTGGATAACATAATCCCATAATTCTATATGTTATATATGTATCAAGAAATATTAATATATCCTTTGACAATCAGTTACTATCAAACTGAATTATCAATAACTTAACCCTTATAAACCGACTATTAACCCCAAAGCCGGTGCAAAGTTATGTCATTTTACATTGTCTTAACAATCATTTAACAATCATCTTTCTCAAAGAGAATCATAAACATTGTTTGTCATACACTCAGCTCCAAATAGCAATTACCACTCTAAACACACAACAAAACACCCAAGCAACAAACAGATTTGTTCGAATTCGAATTACAATCTACTGTAAGAAAAACATAAACATCAATCAATCAAAGAAACAGAGATCAAAACCTGCACAAGAGGCAGCAAATAAGCAAGTGTTTTCCCAGAGCCAGTATGGGACCCCAAAACCAAACTTTTCCCATCAAGAACAGCAGGTATCCCCAAACTTTGAATCTCAGTAGGCACAGTAATCCCCATTTCCCCTAAAGCCCCTAAAACCTCTTCACTCAAACCCAATTCACCAAACCCCAAAACTTTCTCCCTCTTCTTCTCAAAACCCTTAAAAGACCCATCACCAATTTCACCCTCCAAACCCACCACCGATTGGGGCTTTTTAGGTTTGTAACTATTACCCACCGAATCTTTGAGGTGCTTGATTCTGAGACGTTCGAGGAGGATTGCGTGTTTTGAGGATTCTAACGATGGTTCTTCGGTGGTGATGGTGGTGGTGGCGGTGGTGGTGAGGGATCTAAAGCGTTGATAAAGCTTACGTGTTGGGTGGAATTTGGGGAGAGTGATGAGAGAGTATGAAAAACGGGAGGTGGGTGTTGATGATAATGAAAGGGTTATGATTCTTGCGGTGGTTCCCATCTTTTTCCGGTGAAGTTCGCCGGAGTGTGTGCTGCAGAGTGGTGGTTGTGTGGTTTGACGGTGATGAAGATTGAAGATTGAAGGTTGAAGGGATAAAGAGCGTGTGAAAATGGAGCACAAACGGGTTTGTGTTGTTTCGGTTCGACTCGACCCGACCCGTATGAGAGTATAGATATTTATCGTAAGATGTTTGTAGGCCAATAATAAAAGTTACTTTTTATGTGATTTATCTCTTATGTCATTGAATTTTCAATTCTAGGTTTTGAGACTTAATTTTTGTTTGATAGCCCGCTGTCTTTGCTTTTCTTATGAAATGGTAGAAAGTAAAGTTTCGTTATTGGATTAAGAAAAATATTATCACCTGAAGATCTTTCATTAGAGTAAAAAGTGTCTAAAGCTCTTTGTAAAAACCGTTGTTGGAGATAGGAATGAAGCTTATTTCTCTTACAAGAAGATCAATAGGATTGGAAGAGAAAGATGTTGATTCAGAAGGTTACTTAATTCTTTCGAGTAAGCAAGCGCATTAAAGCCCCTTTTCAACTACCTCAAATAGGGTGCCGAGACACATGGTAATCGTATTTTTTAGCTTAAATAGAGGCATTGTAGAATAAATTTCGATAAGAGGTCTATCATACTTATTCGGAAAACGTAAGGAAAGTATTCCAAACCTTCCTCATTGCAGGAACCACCGGTAAGACTCCATTGAAATCTCTCTTTTAGTGCTCGGTTTCCTTTAATTCCAGCAACCCCTCATAGCTTCATTAGGTGACTCTGGTGATAGACTAAGAGAGTTGGCTAGGTAGTACACAATGAGGATTCCCCGTCTGAAAAAAAAAAGAAAGCTCCTTTCCGGTTTTCATAGCATGGGCATAGGTTAAAGTATTCTTTGCATGAGTAGGTTGTTTTGAAGAATAGGTTTTACATGAATTTCTGGAAGGGCTTTCTCTGTCTCCTTAGGGTGTAGAACTCATCTCAAGCTACTAAAGAATGGGAAGAAGGTAGCTAGCAGCTTCCATAGCTGTCTGGGATAGGCCACAAGTGAAACAGAAGAAAATTCATGGACAAATGTAACTGTTTGGGAGTCAATAAATTGTTCGGAAGTAATTGATCCCACGTTAGCATTAGTAAAGGAAGAGAAAGACCTGATTGACCTAAGGCAAGAAAGTGTAGCCCAACCAATAGCAAGTGAATCCGAAGAGCTCTAAGTTTTTTTAAAAATCACCTCGGTTGAAACCTAATGAAAAATAGTTTAGAGGGATAAGATATTAAAAGAAATGTATTCATAGTTTCCAGATTTTTTATGTAAAACCTATACACTATAGATTGATAGCCTCACGTTACTAATGTATGTTATTTTGTATGCTAACTGATAGGCAAATTGTTAACAAATACAAACGTAACAAACCTTATAAGATATTGGGGAATGATGGCGCTAATAAATGAGATAAGAGTTAATATAATCTTTGTTACTTGACATATTGAATGAAGATCTTGCCCTAATTAGAACTTTACTAAATTTAATGATTATTATAAAAACCTAGAAGAAACGGTGCTTCTCTTCATGTTTCTTCACTTCATCCTTTCTTTTCTTGCTAGGTGCAATACCATCATCAAAAGTGCTATAAGTTTGACAATCTGACTAAATAGGTTAATTTAAAGATTACTTTATAAGAATACTAA
>BJCM01232757.1:0-17434 GCA_018326385.1 Flaveria bidentis
ATCAACGTTGATTTGGTTTAATTGTTTTGCAATAACTTTAAATATCAATGAATGTTCAAGAACACATGTAGCATAACACAATTAATGATTAATACGTATTTTATTAAAACATGTTAATGATTACAAATATAATGAATGAATGATATCAAAGTATGTTATGATGTGACGGCTGCTAGGGTTTGATTGAGAGACTTTGAAGTGATTGTTATAATGTTGTTGCTGTTGTCGCTCTATCAATCGTCTAAAACAACCCCCATTAATCGAAACCTAGGATCCATATATATATAGACAATAATGTTTCTGCTATAGGAAATACCGGATCTCTTGGGATTTGATTTGTGTCAGTTAAGGAATCATCGGATTTCTTGGGATTCACTTAATTGCCTTGTTTACTTGTAACACTTGCATTATACAAGTGTTTGGACTCCGTAGGAATATGTGTCTTCCGTAGGAGTTTGTTCTTCCGCAGAAAAATTGTTCTTCTGCAGAAGTCTTGTTCTTCCGAAGCAATCTTGTTCTTCACTTCTGGTTGTTCATCCGCAGAGGATCTTCGGATGACAAGTTACTTGTAAGAAATATATCTACGTAAGAACAAAATGTTCATCCGTAGATGTTTCTTACACTTGGTCAATTTCATAAGTTGACCGAGTATAATGTTTGTACGTGCAACCATACATAAATCAACACACACAAAAATGGGTTAACCTATATATTTAATGCATACATAATAATGAATTACAAACATTCATTACAGATATTAATTCAAGTACTAGCCTATACATAATGAACTAGATCTACTGAAACTAGACCTAACAGACATGCATCAGAAATTTGATTTGTAAGACTTATATGAGGAATTCTTTGAACTAATCCTTTGTAAGTCATATATTTTATAGCATCAAAATTCATATATCCAAAGCAAGCATGCTATACCCAGGTTTCTTTATATAGTTTGGACAATAGACATAATGATACACCAATCTTTAAATTGATGTTGTAAAATATGTTCCTTGAACGTATGACTTTTAAAAGCAAAGTCTGGTTATAGCCATATAAAGGAGGCGGTGAACTTTTTTCAAGGAAGATCATAAACTAATTTACAAGGGGTAGAAAGACAATGGTAATTTCAAATGACAAATACAATAGTTTTCTACAGTATAGAAATGCTAAAGAGTTATGAGACACTTTTAAGGTGAAGTATGATGGCACTTTGTAACACCTAAAAAATTTAAAAGAAGAGAAATTAAGAATAAAGGTGCACAAAAGGAAAAAAAAAAGCAATAAAACCCAAGTTTAGGGGTTTAAGTTGTACATGGGACAAAAAATATTATTATTATGTTTAAAAAGGTGATATGGCCGCCCATATCCAGTGCACATCACTTTTGTCTACGGTTTTAGAGAGAGAAAGAAGAATAACTCTCGGATTTTTAGAGAAGAACAAAAAGAAGTCGGATTCAAGGTGTTTGAACTCAATTGCATTTGGGTTTGAAGGAGTTCTGTTGGATCAAGTAACCAAAGCGAAACACTTAGACAATTTTGGTACAACTGATGAAGAACTTCCGAAGGCAAATGAAGTTCTTCTAAAGGAAAATGCTGAGTTTCCAAAGCTTATGTCTGAAGAAGCTTCCGAAGGAAAAATCCAATTTCCGAAGACAAAGTCTTCTTTCTTCCGAAGTTCAACACTTGGAAGAAATCAACACAAAGACTTCCGAAGTATAAAGACCTGAAGAAAGCCTCAAGCCACGGAAGAAGTAGCTTCTTCCAAAGTATAAGTGTCTTTGGAAGAACTTGTTCTTCCGAAGCCAGTTAACCGTCAGAAGAACCTACTATGAACCAGTAAATATAAGTATAGTCCTTTTGACACTCCGCTACAAATCTCTGAGATACTGCATGGTACTTTTCCCATTTCCATATAGTTGACCATACTTTATTTCACTGTTTATCCTTTATCAATTAGTACAGTTACTAACTTTAGTTGATGACAAAAGGTAAGTCATGGACATGTCATGACTACCATATCTTTGATAATATTTTATATAATATACCTTATCTTTAGCAATGTAGTATTTGCTTTAGTCATAGGTTTCTAGTTGGTATCAAAGTATATCCGACTGTAGGTAATAGTATATATAGTTCTCATTGTAACTCATGCGCTTAAGTCCCCATGCACCTGAAGTTCATATTAGAACATGTTAGAATCAGATTTAGGGACTGATTGTGATGTTAGTTGCACAGTAGTTGACCATGCGTTTAAGTCCCCATGCGCCTGAAGTTCATGTGCCCAAACAATACCCATGCACCCAGGATAGTGCCTAGGTGCCTAAGTGTTCCCATGCGCCCAACTGCCCAAACGCCTAAGTGCCCATGCGCCTAACTCAGGCCCATGCGCCTGCATAGTGCCCATGTGCCTAGAATGTTGCCCAAAATGACCAAGTGTTGGCCATGCACCCGTATAGTGCTAATGCGCCTAAGTGTTCCCATGCTCCTGGGAGGCCATGCGGCCACATAGTGGCCATGCGCCTGCATAGTGTCCATGCGCCTGCATAGTGTCCATGCGCCTAAAGACAAAAATATTCTGAAATTTGGGGAAAAATGAAGTTTTAGGCTATGACTTGAGATGTTCCCGGGGATGATGTATGATGTTATGTGAGGTTATATGATGATGTTATGCATGCCTATGATCTGTTTCTAAATGTTCCTTATGATGTATTATTATTTCGCTTTACATGGTGTGATTATGCTAATGAACGTAAAAGTATTATCTTAACAAAGTGAAAGAGTTAATGATAATGAAAAGTGGAACATAAGGAAGAATTAATGTCGGGTCAAGAAGAAGTCTGGTGTAACCAAAACCAAATCACTTAAACAAATTTTGGTGCTACTTACAAAGGCTTCCAAAGCCAAGTGCGGAACTTCCAAAGACAAAGTGAAAGATCAACTTCCAAAGACAAACTCTACTTCCGAAGTCAAAGAACTTACTTCCGAAGATCAAGTTTAAGAAGAAGAAATCAGAAGACAACTTCCGAAGTATGAAGAAAAGAAGAAGTCCTCAAGCCTCGGAAGAAGTAGCCTCTTCCGAAGTGTAAGTGGCTTCGGAAGTTTTTGTTCTTCCGAAGCCATTTAACCTTCAAAAGACACTACTATGAACCAGTGGACATAAGTATGGTCTTTGACACTCCGCTGTAGACCTTTGATACTGCATGGAATTTTCTCAAAGAGCCATGTAGTTGACCATACTTTATTCCACTATTCATATTTTATGATAGTACAAGTTACCAACTTTAGTTGGTGACAAAAGGTAAGTCAGGGACATGTCCTGACTATCATATCTCAGATAAGACTTTATCTGAGATACCTTAGACAATAGCTTTGTAGTATTTGCTTTAGTCATAGGATCCCAGCTGGTATCAAAGTATATCCGGATGTAGGTAGTATTATATATAGTTTCTTATTGTAACTCATAAAGATATGCTTGTAAGAGTCTTGTAACATTTGAGTTGAGAATCAATATATGCAAGTACCTTGAAAATTACTTCTTGTGTTTGTTTATTACTTATTATACTGTTATCAACTCTTAGAGACTCCACCTTCATCAGAGTGTAGTTCAAGTGAGTTTGAGAGAAAAAGAAAGTGTTTAGTGACATAAACCGATCCTACAATTGTATTTAGAGCTTTTTAGGCTCTTGATTGTGAGATCGTACCATCCAAATCAATCTGTTTTTCACTCCTCCTTACAACCCACTCAAAATGAACCTTAACAAATCCGAAGTAGAGATGGGAACTATGACCAAAGCTCCCATCATTACTCCTGAAAACTTTAGGTCTTGGAGCAGAAGAATTGAAGGCTTCATCAGATACCAAGACAGCAGAATGTGGAACTCCATTGTCAATGGCACTTATCAACCCAAGGTGGCAGCACCTGGTGGAAACAGTGCCATGATAGAAAAGGTTGTTGAAGATTACTCTAATGAGGACCGAAAGAAGATGGACATTGACAGCAATGCAATGACTATTCTTATGACTGCAATACCCAACTTCATCATAGTGGGGTTTGAGCATTGTAAGTCTGCCAAAGAATTGTTTGATGCACTTGCTCAGATGTATTCAAGCTCCAACGACTCCAAGAAGGACTCACTAAAGCAGCAGTTTGAGAACTTCACTTATATTGCTGGAGAGACCCTCAGCCAGCAGTATTTTAGGTACATGGATCTTATTTCTTCTTTTCAATCTATGCAGATCACTCCTGAACTTAGAGATCTCACAAGAAAGTTCATGACTGCTCTTCCAAATGAGTGGACATTCTACTGTGTCTCTATCAAGAGGACAAAGAACTTGAACACTCTTACTATGACTGAACTCTATGGCATCCTTGATGGATACTGTTTAGAGATGGAGAGTAAGAAGGGCCACCAAATAAGCAGACCTCTGAGTCTTCCTGCTAGCAACGCTATAATGGTTGCTGAACGCTCAGTTTCCCCACAACCTCAGCACTACCTGACATATAACCAGCAACCATCCTGCTCTTCTGGACCATACATCACTTTCCCTGAGACTCCAAGGTCTCAACAGGCTCAGCACAGTTACTTTCAGGACAACTGTGCCTTTGTCTCAGGAAGTGGACACTCTGGTGATTTTCAATATTGTTTTGATGATCTAGAGTGTTTCAATCCAGACGATGTAGAGTATGTTGACATCGTCCAACAGATGGCTCTTTTAACCTATAGAGTGAAGAAGTTCTTTAAAAGAACTATAAGGCATTTCCCTCAAAACCCAACTACCAGCAAGTTTGGGTTTGACAAAGCCAAGGCCAAATGTTACAACTGTAACCAACTTGGTCACTTTGCAAGGGAATGCATTGCTCCCAAGACAAATCCGGGAATCCCACAAGCCTCCACACATTCCTCTACATCAAAGCCCACTGAAAAGTCAACTGAAACAACTGCAATGGCTCAAGAAGTTGACTGGAGCTTTATGGTACAGGATGTGACTCCTACTCAAGCTCTCACGGCCGAAACAGATGATAACCATGTATATGAACTTCTTTGTACTCCTGCCTGTATAACTAAGGTTAAACTATATCAGGACTACGATATAGAAATTAAATCTAATATTGAGTCTTTAAATATCTTGAAATCTGATTTTAAAATGGCTGAATCTGACTACCAAAAGAAAATTAAAGAGTTAGAGAAAACTGTGTCCTTATTAAAACATGAACACACCAACTACAAGACTCAAATAATGAAATTAATATCCAAATTGTCTGAGGCTCAAGCCTAGCTTGTCACTGCTGAGGCTCAAGCTAGGAAGCATGCTATCTCTGAGCTGAACTTCCAAGCTATTATTGCATCATCCTCCCACTCTAAAATCTGTTATCAGAACAAAGGAGGGTTGGGGACCAATGAAATTGCTCCACCACATTCTTATGAGTCCATAAGACAACCTAGATGTGGTACTAAAGTGCAAGTAGTCCCAACTGCTGACCCATCTTCACATGAGTTGAAGAATGATGCAATAATAGTGGCCACCACAGGGAAGGAACATGTAAATCTACCCACCTCTCTTAGTGAAGATCAAACCCTAACCAGCAAAGCTAGAAGAAGCAGAGCTAAAGCTGTCAGAAGAACTACTAAGAAAGTGGCTGAGTCTAAGCTGAAGATTGACCCAAAACAAAAGTGTGTCTTTATCTCAGCTAAATTCTAGGTGGTAGGTACTTCTGATTCAGGAAAGGAGTGTAGTTCCAACACTCCTGTCCTACCAAAGGATCAGAAGTTGAAGGGAAAGGTTGCTGATAAAGAGAAAAAGCATAAGAAACAACAACCCTTACATTCCCAAAAGACTAACATTGCATGCATAATGTGTGGTCTGCAAAACCACATGGCTAAAGATTGTTACTACAATCTTGCAAGCACACATTATGCAAATAATGTTAGAAAAGAAAGAGTCAGGAAAGGTTTCACATTTGGACCTTATCAAACGGTTCAAGTGATGAAAAAAGGGAAAGTTGGTTTCCAAAGCAAGGTTGCTTTCGGAAGAAAATTCTTCTTCCGAAGGGAAAACGGCCTCGGAAGCAAAAGCTATTGATGTTCGGAAGAACAAGAAAGTTCCCTTGAAACCATCCCAGAAGAAGACTGCTTCAGAAGAAAAGGTGGTGAAGGCTTCTTCCGAAAAGAAAGAAGCTTCGGAAGAATGCCATTTTGCAAAAGCTTCAACAAGCTCATCCTCTATGATCAACCAAATGATGGATTGGAAGATCAAGAAAGATGTTGCAGCCAAAACCTCTTCTTCAAAGACATCCATTGAACCCCCATGCTTAACTTTGGGTTCAATTATGTCATTATCATTGGAAGAACCCAAGACCAACAAGACTTGGGTCTCCAATCAAAACTAATAATCTCATATTGTGTGTAGGGACATCCATATAACAAGAACAACAATGTTTGGATTGTGGATAGTTGATGCTCCAGGCACATGACAGGGAACAAATCTCTCCTTCAACAGTTTCAACACTATGATGGAGGTCCTGTCCAATTTGGAGGTGAGACCGGAGGATATATTTCTGGCAGAGGGAATACATGGTTTGCCTATAAAGGAATTTTTCTGCAAAGATAATTGTGTTGCTTGCCTGAAAGGAAAGCAACACAGGACATCTCATAAATCCTAAAGTATTAACTCCATCACTACTCCAATACACTTATTGCACATGGATCTTTTTGGTCCCACAAGTATAATGAGCATTGGAAGGAAATCATACTGCCTTGTGATATTAATGATTTTACAAGATTTACATGGGTGTTCTTTTTAAGAACTAAAGATCAAATTGCTGAAACATTAAAATCTTTTATTCTTAAGATAGAAAATCAAATTGATCATAAGGTTAAAATTATTAGAAGTGATCAAGGGACTGAGTTTAAGAACTTCGTTCTTGACTCATTTCGTAACTCAAAATGGATTACCAGACAATATAGTGCTCCCAGAACTCCTCAACAAAATAGTGTTGCTTAGAGGAGGAACATGACACTTATTGAGTCTGCTCGAACTAAGTTAGCTGATTCAAAACTACCTCTAACATTTTGGGAAGAGGCAGTCAGCACTGCATGCTATGTGCAGAACAAAGTTCTTGTAGTTAAGCCACATGAAAAAACCCGTTATGAGTTATAGAACAAGAGGCCACCGTTCATTGGCTTTCTAAGATCCTTTGGCAGCAGGTGTACCATACTGAACACAAAAGACAATTTGGAAAAGTTTGCTGAAAAGTCGGATGATGCTATCTTTGTTGGATACTCTTCTAGCTCTAAAGCTTATAGAGTATACAACATCAAGAATCAACAATTTGAGGAGTCATCCAATATAGTTATTAATAAGCACTTTCCTTGTGTTAGGGGGAATGACCCTGATCATATTTTGATTTAGAATTGTTTCCTAACTATTCTAAACCTTCTTGTGAGAATGTTTCAGTTGGAATAGGCACTCAAAATGATGCTGATGTTGCTGCTGATGCTGATCAACTATTTGAGCTACCCATACCTCTTCCAAGTTCTGTAAGAGCTGCAACAAATAAAGTTTCCACTATTTACAGATCTGATAGTATAACTATATCAAGGAATAGTGAAGCTTCAATCAGTGAATCACATGTTGATCCTCAAAACTCATTAGGTGATCCAACACAACACCAGAGTGAAGGAAGTAGCATTTTGAAGGAACATGCAACTATAAATGATGCTTCACAACCAACAATTGATGATGTTTCTCATTCATTCAATCAGTCCTTATTGAATGACTTTGAAACAACACCTGGACAACGTGTTCAAGTTCCTGAGCAGAATATGTCCAATCTAGATTTATCTCTGCAACTAGAAGTGATTCCATGTCTTAGGATTCATAATACTCATCCAGCTGAGAACATCATAGGGGATATCTCTAAAGGTGTGAGAACAAGAGGGCAGACTCATCAAGGGAATGTCTGCTTGTACTCATGCTTCTTATCCCAAATGGAACCTAAGAAGGTGGAAGTTGCCTTGAAAGATAGTAGCTGGGTTGAATTGATGCAAGAGGAGCTGCTTCAGTTGAAGAGACAGAAGGTTTGGAACCTATGTCTGCTACCATCTGGTCAAGTACCTATAGGCACTAAATGGGTTTTCAGAAACAAGAGAGATGATAGAGGCTTGATCATCAAGAACAAGGCAAGATTGGTTGTTCAAGGATACACCCAAGAGGAAGGAATCAATTATACTGATGTCTTTACACTTGTTGCAAGACTTGTGGCAGTTAGGATATTCCTTGCTTATGCTGCATCCAAGAATTTCACTGTCTTCCAACTTGATGTCAAGTGTGGCTTTCTATATGGGGATATATATATGGAAGTCTACGTGTGCTAACCTCCAGGATTTGAAGACCCACAACACCCCAACTATGTGTGCAAATTGGATAAAGCTCTATACGGGCTGCACCAAGCACCTAGGCTGTGGTATGAGACTCTGTCTTAGTTTCTTCTGAAGAATGGCTATACTAGAGGTACCATTGACAAGAATCTCTTTATTAGGAAGTCTGGAAAGGATATTTTTCTTGTTCAAGTCTATGTTGATGACATCATATTTGGTTATTCAAATGACCAAATGTGTAAGGACTTTGAAAGCATTATGAAGAAGAAGTTTGAGATGAGTTCCATGGGAACATTTAACTTTTTCCTTGGAATTCAGGTGAAGCAATTGAAGGAAGGGTTCTTCATCAATCAATCCAAGTATGTCAAAGACATATTAGAGAGATTTGAGATGAAGGATTGTAAGCCATCCAAGACACCCATGCCCAGAAACCATAATCTTTGTCCTGACCTTGAGGGGGAGGATACTGATCAACATCAGTATAGGGAAATTATTGGTTCTCTGATATATCTCACATCCAGTAGACCTGATATCATGTTTGCCACTTGTATTTGTGCAAGATATCAGGCTGCTCCAAAGGTGTCTCACCTAGTTTCTACGAAGAGAATCCTCAGATACCTCAAAGGAGCACCGAAACTAGGTCTCTAGTATCCAAGAAATAGTGATTTCAATCTCTATGGATACTCTGACAGTGACTATGGTGGCTACAATATTGACAAGAAATCAACATCAGGAGGATGTTAATTTCTTGGTGGAAGGATCATCTCATGGCAATACAAGAAACAATCCTGTGTATCTACATCAACTGCTGAAGCTGAATACATTGCTGCTGCAAGTTGCTGTGTTCAGTTGTTGTGGATTCAGACTCAGATGTTAGACTATGGATTCAACTTTATGAGTACTCCTATCCATATTGACAACAACAGTGCTATCTCCATCACTGAAAATCCAGTGAAGCACTCCAAGACAAAGCATATTGATATCAGGTACCATTTCATTAGAGATATTCATGAGAAAAATCTAATCAAGCTAATCAAAGTTGGCTCAAATGAACAATATGTTGATCTGTTCACCAAAGGTTTTGATGAACAAAGATTTAAGTATCTCATAACAACTATTGGGATGATAAACATTGATTAGATTACCTCTTTTGAAAACCTTTTAATGTGTAATATCTTTTGTGAATACAATCTAAGCCCTGTTACAAAAGATCTCTCTGAAATTTTCTAAGTATAATTTTTTTCCGAATTACAAAAGATCTCTCTGAAATTTTCTAAGTGTAATTTTTTTCCGAAGAGAAATTAACCCTCGGAAGTTATTTTCATATTTTGCGAAGCAAAATTTCTCCAAGGATAATTTTCCTTCTCGGAAGAGTTTTTAGTCTCGGAAGAAGCGATTGATTTCATATAAGATCTACTTCCGAAGCTTACAAAACCTCTCCATTTAGAAAGCAATCTTTACCTTCGGAAGCAAAGCTTTAGCTTCGGAAGGAAGAATTGCCTCCGGAAGACAAATTACCTTCGGAAATGTTTTATATTCGGAAGAGAGATTTTACTGTATAACATAAATCTCTTGGGCCCCATACTGTAAAAAGTAAAGATTTTGTTAATGATGTCAGATTTTTTAACTGAATTAAACCTTACCGCCACTGTCATTTCATCCACTAAAACATCACATCACCTTATCCTAACCCCTATTACCGCTATTCCACCCTCTTTTAAATAATCCCGACTATTCACTTTCATCTTCTTACCTTAATTTTACTGTCCTAAAAGTTTCTTGCACTCTAACTTTACCCAAGCTCAATTTCATTCACATTCACTTTTCTCAAATGGCACTCAACCCTCAGCACAACCAATTTACACTTCTTGATTCTTCAAGAGATGCTGACTTCTCTGAAATTATCTCCTTTCTAACCCAATCATCCTATTACACAGCCCTAACTGTTAATCCCACCGTTTACTCCAATCAAATGGCTGAATTTCGGGATAATAGTCAGGTTGAAACCCTAAATGGGGTTCGTGTGATACAATCCTACATTTGTGGCCAAGAGTTGGTCATTACTTAACAATTTATTAGGGAGCATCTCGAGCTTCATGATGAGGGTGCACCCACAGAGTTCCCAAAAGCATATTTAGACAACACCTACATCCTCATGGGATATGGTGGAGACGTGAGCAGGTCGACTGTCTACAAATTCAACTTCTCCTACAACTGGAAGTTCCTCCTGCATGTCATCCTTCACTGTCTGTCAAATAAATCTGGGGGATGGGATCAAATTCCTTATGAACTAGGGTGTTTGGTTCATGGATTGGTGAGAGGCCTCCGCTTTAACTACTCAAGATTTGTGTTGACCAATCTTATCAGAAATCTCCAGAGAGAAACATTCTTCATGTATCCCAGATTTCTTCAGCACATCATCAATTGTGAGCTGGACCAGAGTCAACTTGTTTGTGCTGCTGCTCTGACTGTCCCTCAAATGAGGCCTACCATCTTCAAAACTTTGAAGAAGGTATCCACCAACTTCATTGGAAGGTAAACTTCTCTACTTCCAGGTATGACTGAGCAATTAGCTCTTGGTGACATCCCTGTTCACCCCACAGCTGATGAACCCACACCAACAACTGCCCCCACAAATGCCAATTTTACCTTCTCATCCCATCACCATCACATACCAAAGATGCCCCAAACGAACCCCTGTTCAATCTACTCTGATTGAACAAGCTCCTCCTGTTCAATCCAAAAAAACTAGAGTGAAACAATGGGCTCCTACTCAGTCTGAGGTCTTACCATCCTTCTCATTTGACCTCAATTTGGGTTTTGAGTCTCCTCAGTCTCAAACCCATGAGCCCGAAACCCAAGCCAACAGCCCTTAGGATGAGTATTTATACTCTTCTGAGCAGCCAACAAGGGACATCCCCACCAGAGGCTCAATGCCTGTAGACATTAACCAAGGTCCCGGGTCAGTAAGCCTAACCTCCTTCTCCTTCACTAACCTTCTATTCAAAACTGATGAAGAGATAACATCCCTCCATGGCAATGAAGTTGATCTACAACACCCTCTCCAAGATCAATAGAGCCTAGAGAGACCTCTTATCTCTAGCCCCCATCAGCAACCCATTATTGAGGTGAGTCCCACTAATATGGAGGGGACTCCTGCAGATTTAGCTGCCACTACAGAAGATGCCTCAATGGACCTTACAGTCAGTGGTAACATTTCTGAGACTGAATCTGTGGCAGCCATGCCTCTTGATGACTCTGAAAGAGACATCATTAAGCAGGGGAAACCAGGTTGCCAAGAAACCACATCTGGCGGTGAGGCTGAACATACTAGGTATGTTACCTCATCTCCCCGTGATTCTTCAAAAGAAGATGAGGGAAGCATGCAACTCCTTATACAAGACCTACTATCTAAAGTCTCAAACCTTGAATCCAAGGTTAGGACTTTAGAAGAAAGGTCTGCTACTCAGCAACTTGCGATTGACAATCTCAAGGCTCAACTAGCTGAGAAACAGATTGAGAGATCTGTTAGCCATGTACCTGTTCAGGTCTCCTTGACCTCTTCCTCCAGCTCATCTAGCTCTCAAGATGATGCTAGCAAAAAGGGGGGAGAGTGTTTAGAGACAAACATCTGAGGACCCACAGAGCCAAACTTCAACTTCAAAACTTTTGGCTTGCTTTACAACTTTGTCTGAGCTATCTCAAGTTGTACTTGAAATCGACCCAAGGATGCTCAGAGATCTCTACAGACTCTTTTTCAAGTTTCTATTGAGATACTCTCTTGATCAGCCAAGCCTTGATGCAGCCATGATGTACACTGGAGCAGAAGAGCTTCAGAGGCTAAGTGCACCTTCTAAAATTATGGAAGAATTTGGTCAACCTAAGGTCCAAATGGAACCTGAGATTCAATTCGAAAGGGAAATGAGGACTGATGGCCCAACAACTGAAACAGTTGGGACAGAATCTGCACCTTCTCAAACTTCTGAAGTTGAAGTCAAAGCCTTAGAAGAACAACGTAAATCTTCCGAAGCTAAAATGGAAGCCGCGGAAGGACTGTTCTCTCTGTCCGAGGAACTAATCATCATAGATGCAATTCTAGAACTAGCATCTAAGGTGAATAATGAGGACTTTCTGGATCAACCCCTTGTTCAGACACCCTTTCTGCCTCTCTCACAATTAGAATCCACTCTCCAAGAACCACCAAAGTCAAGCTCTTCAAAGGATAACAAAGGAAAGAAGAAAATGACTACAGAAGAGCTTCAGGAAGAGGAGAAGATTGAAAAGCTAAAAAAAGGGAAACTTCCAACTGGGAAGCTGCTAGCGGCCAGTACAAAAGCAACTGCAGCCAATCAAGAGGCTGTCAACAACAAAAGGAGAGAAGAGATCATTGACCAGCTCATCAAGCTTGGAGCTGCCAATGTAGAAACACTCCTGCTACCATTTGAGGAGTTGGTGGAACTAGAAAAGGCAACCAGGCTGCAAAAGTAAGCAACAAGGTTGGCCTTGGAGGAAGAAAAGAAAAGGAATAAAGGGAAGCTGACATGCAACTCAGGAGGGAAATGATAGACTTCCTAACCTCCAGAGGTTTTTCTCTTCAAGAGCTGTCTCCACACAACAATGAAATGATCCTTTGGCTCTACAACAAAGAGCAGGATCAAATGGAGAAAGAGAGAAAAAAAGCTGCAAGAGAAAAGTTGAAGGAGACGAAGAAGAAGGAAGAAGAAGCAAGGGTCACTGCAACCAAGAAGATTAGTGAGAAAGCCTGGATGAAAGACTATCTCTGGGTTCACGACTTCTTTGGAAGGCAGGTGGGTCTCATGTCTGAAAGGACACTCCAACCGATTGTTAGTGAAATCAAGGCTGGCATTCACTTGGGCAAAAAGAGAGAGATGTACAGAAGGGTACAGGGAATGACCTTCACACCAACCGCTCAACCCCAACCTGAACCAATTCCCTCTCCATTCACCATCAAGACTGAACCTTCCACCCCAGAACCCACACCTTTACCCTCATCCACTTCCTCTCCTCAACCACCCAAACTACCCATCCTTCAACCCAAAAAACTTACTAGAACCCCTAAACCACATCCTACCTAACAACCTTCCAAACCATCCCTTCAACCTTCTAAACATCTCTCTCTTGAGGATTTCAAGGCAATCAAGACAAAGCGCACCAACTGCACATCTTTGAGCGGCATCTCATGTGAGGAAGACTCTGTCAACCTAACCTATGTTGATGGATATTCATGTTCCCTCACAAGAGATCAATTTCTTGATCTGCCCAGAGGAACACTGGACCATGCTGCAAGACTTCTAGGCCTCAACTCAGACTAATTGAATGATGAAGAGAAGAGTCTAAGAAGAAAGCTGGTGACTCTGCTTGATACAAAGAAAGAGGACAAGATTCCTAGTCAGTCTCTTGTGCCTAGAAAGAAAATAATCCAGTGGAGGTTCGATGAAGCTACTTATAACTTTGTTGTGGAAAGAGAGAGTGGTGAAGTGAATAGGCTGAATGCCATATCTATGCTACACTCTAGTAGGTTTGATATTGCTGAGTTAGTAGAGAAACCATTCTCAAACCCCTCCAACTCTGAAACTGCTACTCTCATAAAAAATCATCTCAGCAGTCTTCATCTTGCTGAGCTGACTGCAAAAGCTAAGATTGAAAAAGAGTTGAAGTTGAGAAGAAAGGAAGACAAGGATAGGCCTCCCACCAAGGGCACAGCCTTTCTACAAATGGTGGAGGGTCCTGAATTGGAACCTATAGTTAGATGGGAATATGATTATAGCTCCCATCAACTAACTCTTTTTAGAGGGCCACAACAAAGGGTACATATCATTTAGGGTGATAGACTGGAGTTCCTGTCAACTAAAGATTTGTACAAACTTCTCAGCACCACATCAGGGAAGAACAAGGAAACTGGCAAGTATTTACTCTCCTTGGTGCTGAAGGTTTTGAGGAGCAGAAACAAGTGAGGTTTTGGTAGCATCAGCCTAGGGGGAGTTTGTTGGGTCAAGAAGAAGGCTGGTGCAACCAAAACCAAATCACTTAGACAAAATTTGGTGCTACTTACAAAGGCTTCCGAAGCCAAGTATGGAACTTCCAAAAGAAGTAGTGTTCTTCTGAAGACAGAGTGAAAGGTCAACTTCCGAAGACAAACTCTACTTCCGAAGATCAAGTCTAAGAAGAAGAAATCAGAAGACAACTTCCAAAGTATGAAGAAAAGAAGAAGTCCTCAAGCCTCGGAAGAAGTAGCCTTTTCCGAAGTGTAAGTGGCTTCGGAAGTACTTGTTCTTCCGAAGCCATTTAACCTTCGGAAGACACTACTATGAACTAGTGGACATAAGTATGGTCTCTGACACTTCACTGCAGACCTCTGATACTACATGGTGTTTTCTCAAAAAGCCATGTAGTTGACCAAACTTTATTCCACTGTTCACCTTTTATGATAGTTTAAGTTACCAACTTTAGTTGGTGACAAAAGGTAAGTAAGGGACATGTCTTGACTACCATATCTCAGATAAGACTTTATCTGAGATAACTTAGACTATAGCTTTGTAGTATTTGCTTTAGTCATAGGATCCCAGCTGGTATCAAAGTATATCTGACTGTAGGTAGTATTATATATAGTTTCTCATTGTAACTCATAAAGATATGCTTGTAAGAGTCTTGTAACATTTGAGTTGAGAAGCAATATATGCAAGTACCTTGAAAATTACTTCTTGTGTTTTTTATTACTTATTATAGTGTTATCAACTCTTAGAGACTCTACCTTCATTAGAGTGTAGTTCAAGTGAGTTTGAGATAAAAACAAAGTGTTCAATGACATAAACCGATCCTGCAATTAATGAATGTATGAAAAGTCTTGCAAGCAAATGAAAGGAGGTGCTCACCCAATGAAGGTGTTAGCTCAACTATGTGAGGTTAGCTAACCCATAAGGATGCACACAGAGGTCTAGTCTTTGTGACTGACCAGATGTATGGGACCCTTGTCATTTGCCTCGGTACTGTGCCCGCCTAATACATGATGTTTGAAGTCTATTTATAAACTTTGGCCTAGTACCCGTCTTGTGCATGATGTTTGGGGGTATAACACATGGCATTGGTCCGAATGAAAAGTGAGAGATAATGCTGGACCGTTTATGGGAGTTACAACACAACACACAATGAGGAGAGTTTGTTTAGAACATTTAATTGATCAAATATGGAATTGGTAAACACAAGCAAATTTGAGACAGAACAATAAGAGAAACAACACAAGTAATTTGGTTTTCAAGAATGTTATATATTTCTCTCAAGTTCTTTTACAAGTGTACAAGCATAAGTGTTCAGTGAATAAGTTACAAAGACCTGAGATACTTATACTACAGCCTACAGTCGACCATACTTTAAAAGTCAACTGGATACATGATCTAGACAACAAAATCAATGTAGAGTCAAAAGGCAGATTGCCTTTTGACTAGTGACTATGACGTGCTATAGCTCACATCCTAATATATTACGAAAATGATAAAAATACATAAAGTAGAAAGTAAAAGTCTCAAGACCTCAATTAGACATGTACAAACTGGGTTTAAACCCAAACCGGTTTGGGGTCCAAACCAAAACCGGTTTGGTCAACTCCGGTCAAAACCGGTTTGACGCTAAACTGGTTCGGGTTGGAAACCGGTTTCAAACCTATAAAGCTCAACCCTACCAAACCGGTTTGGGTCGATTTGGAAACCGGTTCGGGCCCAAACCGATTCGGATTTTTTGAATTCATATAATAATTATTTTTTCAAATTCAAAGAATATTAAAAATTTTGGGTTAAAATATATACAATTTTTTGTATATTATATTAATTTATACAATTTTTTGTTATAAAATATATAATCATATTATTATTTATATTAAAGATTGTTAGATCTAGGAACAGTAGGTCTAGATCAATTCTTGTAATGAATATTTATAATTCATTTTGATGTATGCATTATGTATTAGGTTAACCCATATGTGTGTTGATTTATGTGTATGATGGTAGGTAAACCATTACACTTGGTCAATTTGTGAAATTAACTAAGTGTAAGAAACATCTACGAATGAACATTTTTGTTCTTCCCTAGATATTGTTGATACATATGTACATAGTTTAGGAGCTTAATGTAAAATGTCTATCATGTCTTACATATATGTTATTGAATGGGTATGAATGAAATACAACGTGTGGTTGATGTTTATAATGTTTAATATTTCATTCTTTATTGTGTGATAACTTATAGTGAACTAAATATATAGGTTTGTAGTTGTTGTACATAATTCTTAGTCTATAATGATTGAGAAACATGTTCAAACTTAATCGTGTGAAGTTCTCATGCGAATGGACCATGCTATGGACCATACGCATGAATACTTCATCCTAATGGACCAGTCGCACGATTGAACCAGGAGACTGGATCAGTGGCCCGATTGAGGCATAAGATTGACTCAGTCGCACGACTGGACCCCCAGTCATGCGGATGGATCAATCGCATGATTCAGTCACACGACTGAACCATGCTAATGGTTCAGTCGTACGCTTGGAAGACCCTAAACTATAAATACCACCTAATTCGTGGAAAAACAAAACAATTCGAATACCTACGCACATAATCGTACCCTAGCCGTCCACAGACTCAAGAAAACCTGTTCCAAGTTCATAGATCCCAGTTGATCGTTCTCTAATCATTCTTAACGTTTCATTAATCGTTAGATTGATCTAAACTGTGTTATCCCTGATTGGATCACCAATCAAATAGGAATCCGCACTATTTGAGTTGGTATACACATAGAATCAGTTAGTACTCCGTACGAAACGGTCCTAACAAGTGGTATCTGTTGATACATATATGTACCTAGATCCTGATCTCAATGTAATATGTCTTGAATATCTTGCACTTATGTAATATTGTGTACTTAATGAAATAAGAATATTTGTTTGTGATTTGTCTTGTTTAATATTTCATTAATGAGTTGTTTAACGCATATTGACTTTATTATATAGGTTTGTGGTTGATTGATTTAATATAAATAACATTAT
>BJCM01232759.1:0-14516 GCA_018326385.1 Flaveria bidentis
ATGAACGAAGTATTATGTAACGTAAAGTGAAAGATAATGAAAGAGGAACGTGATGATGAATGCATGCATTAATGAATGAATGGAAGAAGTCTTGCAAGTATTGGATATCAGGGTCCTTCTTTGTGATCGACCAAACGTGTAGTGCCTCTACCTCTTACCTCTAGTACTGTGGCATACGTTCAGTTGTTCATTTATTGACTTCGGCCCAGTAGCTAAATAGTTCGGGGTGTAGCATATGGTATTGGTACGAGAGATATCCGATGCGCTAGTAAAGTTATAACAAACGAATGAATGAATGAACAAAAGAAATAATAAAGATATTATCTATGTGTACGTATGATGTATGATCGCGTGAAAGAAAAGAATGGTTTTAATGAAGACAAAGTATGTTTTATTATAAAACTGGAACTCACTTAGCAATGCTGACTTTTTATATGTTTTCCAGTTGGCAGGTAATGATTGCCAAGGATGGCACGAGGTGGCTACTCAGCTCTTTTGGGATGGCATCCATTTATATAACGCTTTTGTGATGTAATGCAACAATGTATTTTGTAAACGATTAACGATGTATTATTTTGCAAAAGCTATTATATTAAAATGAAATGTCATTTTTAAATGTTTCCGCTGCGATTCTTTATGAAATACAAATGTAATTATATGTTTCATGTGCGATGAGGATCCAGCTGTAAGCGTCCCGGGAACGGGGCCTTACATGTACATAGTTTAGGAGCTTAATGTAATATGTCTATCATGTCTTACATAGATGTAATAGAATGGGTATGAATGAAATACAAAGTATGGTTGATGCTTATAATGTTTAATATTTCATTGTTTATTGTGTGATAACTTATAATAAACTAAATATATAGATTTGTGGTTGTTAATCATAACTCTTAGTCAATAATGATTGAGAAACATGTTCAAACTTAATCGTATGAAGATCTCATGCGAATGGACCATGCTAATGGACCATACGCATGAATACTTCAGGAGTAAAGATCAACAACGTGATGTATGAGGATATACACGGAACATCAGCAACCCCAGTGGCAATTAAATTTGATTGTATCAAAGGGAAGCCATGTAGTGGAATCAGACTCAAGGATGTTAACCTCAAATATGAGAGAAAACAAGCGGTGTCTTCATGTTCTTATGTTCAAGGTAGCGCTAATGGGTTACTTGGAATTACAAGTTGCCTCTAACTTACCACCTCAGTTTTACGAGCCCTTTGAAAATGGATGGAAGGTGGCTTTAGAGGCCGTTTTTTTTCTTGAGGGACCGCATTCCATAAGAAAGTATGACTTGCCTTTTAGGACCTTTAATTGTTAACACACATCTATATGCATGTGTACTTTTATGTATAAACTTTTGCAAAATATGCATCTAACATATATGCGAAATATCATGGTGCTTCCGGGTACTTGATTCCACATAATAAAAAGCCAACCCTCGATTTTGTATATTCTTTAAAAATCATGATTTAGTAATTATGTGTTATCTGATAGAAGATAATATGCATGGAAGAGAATGCTCATATATTATAAAATGGATGTCTAAAAAGAACAACATGAACATTTAATAGAAAGAAAACGTAAAAAGAGTATATGATTATAAAATGGGACAAGTGTTAGAAAATACATAATATGTAACTAAAATTAGCAATTAAGATTATTGGTTATACAACCATATTTGTTCGCTAATAGATTGAGAATAAAGATCTACTAATTAATGTGAGGTGGAGGAAGGCTTAATGGATCGTGTGTGGTGGGTCATGGTAAATGTGTTTGTGATTGACCATGGTGCGCAATCGGGGCAAGTTTTGTGGCACATCTATAGTGGCGCGAAAATCACAAATGTGCATCTAGGTATGGCTAGTAAGGCTATATGGCGCTTTACATCATGGCTACCAAACTAGTTAATACAACTTGACATAATTAACTCATTATAAAATCATATGATGGTTTCAGTCAACCACATTAATCAAATTATATGAAATTGAATCTACTAATTAACAAGATTTTGGTTATGAGATTCTATGAGTGTAAACCTAAGATTAAATTATTTTTGTTTCATGACGGGACTTTCCCTGTTTCGTGTTGTGCTTGCTATTGAATTATGTTAGGCAAGATATTTTTATTTACAGTTATTGCTTTTAAAAGTCTTGCTTACAAGAGGTTGATTTCCCCAGGAACTTTGCCTTCTTCGTGTTGGTATTACATCGTTTAGTACGAAAATTATCCTTTCTTTGGGCCCGCTGAAGGGGTTTATGGGTGATCTTCATATGTTTCTTCCTTCACAAGATATCCAATTTTCATACAAGCTTTTGTGCATCAGATAAAATTTGTGTAGAAGTTGTACATGTTACGAGGAATAAAACATATGAAGTTCATTTTAATAAGAATGATATGTTCAAGTGGATCAAAGCAACGAAAGTAAGAGCTTTAGATCATGTAATAACAGAAGTATCTCATGCAAGATATAGTTTATTATGAAAGGAGAACCATATAAACCATAAAATATCAATCCTTATGTTTGTAGTATTAGTTCAAATAAAAAAGTTTTGAAGGCTAATAATTCTAAAAGGTATCATGGGTTTGACATGTTTTTTTATATTTTTGAAAGGGATTACATTTTGGTAATCAAACATAATTCTTGCTAAATATTTTCCATGTCACTATTTCGTATATTTTTATTTCATACATTATGTAACATCTGGTGTCACACCCTTTAATTTCACATGCGGAGTTTTACCACGAGGCATGTGAACAAACTAGGATCACAGTCACTAGTTACTCAGAACGATACTATATGCCACTTTTAAAACAAAACCAAACAGAGTTCAAACTTGAAAACCATGTGGAAGCGTTTAATAATTAACACAAACCCAAAAATATAAAGCTGTATAATGTGACAAAACACACGCCAACCCAACAATTTAAAATCCATAATTGACAACCATGGTAATGTCTTTTAAATAGAGTCTTAGAACGCATGTTGGACCCGTGTTGTGCTGCTATTGGCAAGGAGAGTTAATGACATGAGAATAGCATACTAAAATGTCAACACAATGACCGGTGAGTTCAAGAGTTTGTGTTTATGATGTGGTCTAAATTGTATATAAATTATCTAATTATTCCATTCTCCTTGAATAGGTTTTGGATTGGTTTTTTTAGAAAAATTACTTTTAATTGGCTCATATTTAGTGTTTGAATAATTCAAGAGATCATGCGCTAAAATTTAATATATAAGTTTGAGTTCGATATATGGTTAAAAGCCTTGATTCGACTAAAATAAACATTTGGTCATAACAGGTCCATGAAGCTAGACATTTTTGGATATTAATGGCCATATGAAATTAAATAAATGGATGGCATTTATATGCTTATAATCTCACGTGATGAAGTGAATTAGAGGTACTAAAAGAATATAAAGTTGGTAAAAATTAACCTCTATAATGTTTGAGGCTTAGTGCTCTTATTTAAAGAATAGAATTACAAAAATCACTCCGTAAATCAAGGAGTTGACAAATACAAATCAGTTACATTAAATATTAATATCAATTCCTTATTTTATCTAATATCCCCCCTCAATCGGAAAGGCGGTGGACCAAGATGTAGTTTGGCTCGAAGGATTTCAAACTGTGCACGCGGAAGACTTTTAGTGAAAATATCAGCCACCTGGAGATTGGTTGGAACAAACTTGGTATAAAGCTTCCTAGAGGCAACAAGCTCTCTAATAAACAGATAATCCAGATCAATATGCTTAGCAAGTTTGTGTGATACGGGATTCTGAGTCATAAATAAGGCACTTTTGTTGTCACAAAGTGAAGTTGGACGATCCGGGGGAAGAGCATGTAGTTCTCACAATAAATGGGTGATCCAAATGATTTCAGCAGCAGTATTTGCCATTGCCCTATATTTTGATTCACAGCTTGATCTTGAGACTATTGGTTGTTTCTTGGCGCTCCAAGAAACAAGGTTTCCTCCTAAGAAGATAGAGTAACCATAGGTGGAACAACGCGTTTCAAGACAACGAGCCCAATCTGCATTAGAATAACCAACTAAGGAAGCCATGTGGGGTCAACTAAAGGTAAGACCAAAGGAGATGGTGCCTTTGACATAACGAAGAATTCGTTTGACAGACTCAACGTGAGAGATAATGGGGGATTGAAGAAATTGGCCGACTTGATTTACTGCATAAGACAAGTCAGGTCTAGTAATAGTTAGGTATTGTAGGGCCCCCACTAAGGACCTATAAAGCTTTGGATCAGAAAAGGGCAACCCATTTAAAGTAAACGACTCATGAGGAGCAAGAGGAGTACTAACTGGTTTTGATTCATGTAAGCCCGTTCTTGGTAAGATATCTGTAGCATATTTAGATTGAGTAAGAAATAAACCATTATCAGTATAAGCTACCTCAAGTCCTAAAAAATAGTTAAGATCCCCCAGATCTTTTATGGAAAACTCATGATTTAATCGAGAAATAAAATCAGAAATGGTGACTTCATTATTGCCTGTGAGAATAAGATCTTCTACATAAACAAGTACATTATGCAAGATTCACAATTAATCGCAAAGAATGAATGCATTCGACGGATGAATTACTATAAGTTTTTTCGAGTGCAAGCCAAACTTCTCGAGCACTTGTAAGCCCAATAACTTCTGCAGATGATTCTTCAGTGAGAGAAGCGTTTAAAAGAAGGATAGCATGGTGATCGTTTTCTTGCCACGAAGAGAAAAGAGGATTAGAAACATCCTTACCATCGACAATGATGGTGGAGGGTGGCTTCGGCATGGTCCCATCAAGATGACGAGAAAGTTTTTGATATGCAAATAAGGGAATCATGTCATTTTTCCAAAGCAAATAATTAGATGATGATAACTTAATAGTTATCATAAGTAGAATAACGTTCATAGAGAAAGAACCATCAAGAGAAGATGAAGAATGTGTGGCCATCATATAATCCCAGGAAGAAAAGGTCGATTGTAGTTAGAGAAGAAAGAAATCAAAGAAAAGAAAAAGAAATGGTTGATACCATGTAAAGTTGGTAAAAATAAACCTCTATAATGTTTGAGGTTTAGTGCTCTTATTTAACGAATAGAATTACAACAATCACTCCGTAAATCAAGGAGTTGACAAATACAAATCAATTACATTAGATAATAATATCAATTCTTTATTTTATCTAATAAAGAAGACACATAACAAATCATTGGGCTGCCACAAGAGATTAAATGGGCTCATAAATCAAACAGTAAGCTTGGGCTCAAGTAGGTTTCCGAACAAGGGAAATAATAGGGGATTAAAAAAGGGACGGCAATAAGAAAAGGAGCGAAGCGATGGCAGGAGTGAAAAAAATAGAGAAAAGAAGAAAAACAACATAATTTCATTATTCTTTTATTAAACTTTGAAGCTTTGGAGTACGAGAGAACAAAATTAAAGTGGAAAGCAAGGATTAAAGCATACAAACACTAACGATTATTGGGTTTCGTTTTGTTATCAATTATTTTTCTTGGTTTCATTGTTTCTTTGATTCATATTATTAAATATTTCTACTTTATTATTGTTCTTGATGTTTTTAAACGTCACGAGTAACTAATTTTCTTTAGTACTAACTAGGTTGGGTTGAAAAGTATTATTGTTTTGATTAAATATTTGGTTTTGAATTCGTATATTTGTTTATTAATCTTAGAACTTGATTATTGTCTCAATTAAATATGAACTCGTGAGAGCGTGTTTTGCCTTTCATTTGTGGTGTTAGTGTCTTAGGGTATTTAATTGGATTTAATCAAGTTGTCATTTGTCTTAGTGTTAGAAAATATAATCTTAAAGACACTATGGTAGAAAACCAAGGGTGATCTTTCATTAGACATTTTAATAAACCTATCTAGTGCCTTACACGTGTCTTTGGTTTTCTTAGGGAGTAGCAACATACGTAGTTAACCCTAGATCCGTATTTTTAGAGATAGCCATATGAGTCATTACCTTTATGTCATTACATGTTAGTTAGATCCCTGCGTAGGTAGTTATTTAACATATTTGATCGTATTCAAGTTTTAAAGTTTGAAATCTTATTTGATTATTTCTTTCGTCGGGTTTCCATTAAATAATTTTAGTCAAATTATTTGTTTTGTTTATTAATATTAATTACTTAAAATATTAAAATTAATTAGGTTAGAAGTCGACAAAGGTTTATTATCGAGAGCCGCCATTAGTGTCCACGGATTCGATATCCGGACTCACCTAAACTTTACTATATCACGACCGGTACGCTTGCCGTTTGTGTGAAGTTTAGTTGGGAATTTCCAATTTTTAAAACTAATTTGTGAAAAATGATTTTATAATAATTTAATATATATATTTTTCACACATCAGTTTATCATAAACAATTACATTTACATAATATAAGAAATGTATTGAAATAGATAGGTAGTCTATATTCACAAGTAATAACAATAGTGATTTCGCGATCGAAGCTAACTGTGTTGCGTTTGTTTCCTCCTGTCACGACTTACTAGGTCGTGACGAATGTTTGTGTCTAGGACAATATTTCACCTGTTTGACCTTGAGTCTCGTAGGTAGGGCTCGTTAGACCCAGTAGTACTATCCAAGATTTCCCGCTAGTTACCATTATTACCGATCCGAAAGTGTGAGGACTTTCAAGGTATTAAGCCCTATGTTGAAATATACACAACTTATAATAATAAAATAGCATTTGAGTACACGTATGCTACATCCCCCAGAAGAAGGTTCATAAAATAGAGGGGCATGAACTCACCTGATGTATAAAGATAATGAATACAGAGACTGGTGATAGGTGCAAAGACAACCCTTCAAAGGTTACCTAGAAGACATAAGTACATAAGTACGTGTACACGGAAACACTTAATAATCATAGATTAACCTAGTTGACCCATTTGACCCGTTGGTGACATATATTTTCAAATATAGTTAAATCATATATGTCAACTTAACATAGAAGAGTATCATAAAAATTATCTACGTGTATCACATTATCGACCTAAGTTCTACCTAGGTCATCATACCACATTAGATCATCATACACCCATGCAAATCTCAACAACCAACATGCTTAACACATTATAAATATGTCACAACAAATAATTCATACGTGAAGTCTAATCATGCACTACATGCCATGTGAAGCCACCCACGACTTCACATCCTAAACTCTGCCAATCCTACTAAGTAGGAGCCTCAGATTCGCACGTGTGTATGACAATCACAATTTCATTCATTCACTTAGTTCATTCCAACAATATTCATAGTGACAATCAATTTCCTCCCAAATATGATCTCATAATCACTAACCACAATTCATCATCATGTATAATCACCATAATCTATACTCCTTACATGATCAACCAAGTATCCATACAACTCAATTAACACATTCTATCACATCAAACATCATCAAAAATCATCCTAACAAGATCTTAACATCACAAGCATGCCCAATTCATCACATCCAATGTTTCACAAAAATAAAGTTTCCCTTTTGGGAAAGTAACACCCAAAAGTGATCTAGCATCCAATTCAATCATAATATCATCAATTTTATACCTAATCAAGTTCACAACATTCATTCTAACATACTAATCATCACCAAATCATTCAAATTCCTAAACATCATTCACAAAAGTTTCTACTTTTAGTAAGTCATGAGCAACACCTTAAATTCATGGATTTCTTGCATAATTCAATTAAACTAACATCCAAGCATTGTATCTAACATCATAACATCATCAAATCATGTATTCCAAGAACAAAAAGTTTCATGTTATGGCAATGTATGAACTAGATGATCAAACCATGAATTTCTTGCATAATCAACATAATCTAGTATTCATACAACCTAACTAACACTATATCAACAACTAACAATCATCAATTTCATATTTTTATCACCAATTTTCGGATTAGGGTTCATCTACATCAAAACTATGAACAACCAATCAAAACTAACCTTTAGATGTGCTTAGATGATGATTAACACTTGAAAACAACTTATAACACCTGAAACTCAATCAAATCCGAATGTCGAGCCTTGTTCTTGATCAAAATCACAATGTGAGGGGTTTGGGATGAAGGTTGTGGCCGAATCGGGGTTTGGGGGCTAGGGTTGGGTTAATTTTAGTAATATTTTATTAAAAAGTAATTACAAAATAACCCTTTTAATTTGTTTTATAAAACTAACCTTTTTAACACTTTTTTTAAATAATTTCAAATACAATTTATAAGTATTATTAACCAACAATAATAATCAGAAATTTTACAACAAGTCACACAACACATGAAATATTTATACATATATGTATAAAGGTTGTTTTGATTGTTAACCTGAAAGATGTGGTTTGGGATTTTTAACCCAAATTTTAGAGAAGTTATTGAAGGAATGGTTTCACATGCAGTTTAAAGGTTGTTTTGATTATGTAGAAACACCAATCCAACCTGTTAGAAATTGTGACGAGAAAGTGTTTTTGTAGATATATGTGTACCTAGTTTATGAGCTTAATGTAAATATCTTTCATGTCTTACACGTATGTAATGAATGGGTTCAATGATATATAATATGTGGATTGATGTTTATAATGTTTAATATTCCATAGTATTATTGTGTGTTAAAGTATAATGAATTTACTATATAGGTTAAGGTTGTTGTGCATGGTTCTTAGTCAATAATGATTGAGAAATGTGTTCAAACTTAGTCATATGAGTCTTCATGCAAATGGACCATACTAATAGACCATACACATGAATACATCATGCTTATGGACCAGTCCCACGACTGAACCAGGAGACTGGATCAGTCGCACGATTGAGACATAAGATTGACACAGTCGCACGACTGAACCTTCAGTCGTGCGTATGGATCAATGGCATGATTCAGTCGCACGACTGAACCATGCTAATGGTTCAGTCGTACAATTGGAAACCCATAACCTATAAATACCACTTAATTCATGGAAAACGTAACACTTGAACAATTCGATAACAATTAAAAGTATACTTCATAATACACGAACCCTAGCCGTCTAGAACGTTCGAGGAAGCCTGTCCAACTTCATAGATCATTCCTGATCGATCTCTATTCGTTCATAACGTTTAATTTCAATCTTATATCGATCGGGTAATTGTTCTCACTGATTGGATCGCCAATCAAATAGGATTCTGCACTATTTGATTCGGTATAAACACAGAATCTGTTAGTATTCCTTATGTACACGGTCCTGACAAGTGGTATTGGAGCTTTGGATCTTGATTTTGCGTTTGATTCAATTATAATTGTGTCAGAACTCATGTTTTAACTCAAAAGAGACATCTTTTTTAGTCCACATGTGTTTTTCGACGTTTCGAGGCATCAAAGTTGAAGTTTTTCGTCATACGACAGATTAGGGTTTCTGGGTAAATCATAATTCGTGTCTAAGTGTCAAAAATTCGAAACTTTTCAAACACAGCAACCTTCAGTGGCACGAATAGCTCATTCGCACGATTAAGTCATCCTCATTGTCCATTCGCACGATTGACTCATCCGCATTGTCCATTTGTATGATTGAGTCATCCGCATTGTCCATTCGCATGATTGACTCATCCGCATTGTCCATTCGCACGATTGAGTCATCCACACTGTCCATCCACACGATTGACTCATCCACATTTTCCATTCGCACGACTGAATAACTCCAGTCATTTGAGTCCATTCGCCTTATTCATTCGCATTCTTCAATCGCACAAGTGATCTATACGTATACTTCATTCGCACGATTGAAACTGCCTGTTCTCCAAGTACAAAGTTTTACAAATGGAAGATCAGTTTTCTGCATTTACAGCCGGGAAGGACTCACGTATCCAGAACCTTCTGCTTCTGGAGAATAAGATAGGAAACCATAACAAATCACCGAAGCTTATAACGTTGGATGACTATCCATAATGGAAACAGTAGTTTGAGATTTATTTGAATGGTGTTGATCCCAATCTTTGGACATCCATTGAGGTTGGTTACACAACACCAATCAGTGCTAATGGTGTGAAATTAACATTAGGAGGGATGAATGACACTCAGAAGATACTCTTTAATGCTGAGAAGAAAGTCTATGCCCTGCTGAATCAGTCAATCCCGAAAGACATCTTTCACCAGTTTTCTGAGAACAAGTAGGCCAAAAAGTTGTGGGAGGCATTAGAGAAGAGGTACGAGGGGAATGCAACGTTAAAGGAGCTGAAGGCTAAGGCTCTCAAGAAGGAGTTTGATAATTTCTCCTCAATAGGGAATGAGAGCTTAGATGATGTCATTGACAGGTTCTACCATCTAATGAGTGAGCTGCACACTCATGGTGTCAGTACGTCTATGGAAATTAAAGTCTCAAGCTTTGTAGATGGTTTGCTTGAGAAATGGGACTCATTTGTGTCCAACCTGAGACAGAATGATACACTTGTTACATTGGACATAAATGACTTCATCTTGAAGTTAAGGGAGGAGGAACTGAGGATGAAATACAAGTCGAAGAAAGGATCTTATGTTCAGAATCCTTCACTCTACAACTCGGTTCCCAATCCAACTGGTTCAGGAGCACCACTTCAAACAGCCTTTGTGTCCAGTTCTGCGGCTCCTTCTCAATCCACTGCTTCAGGACAAGAAACGTCTGGGTCATCGTCTACCCAATATATAGTGCCTGAAGCCAATACAACGAAGTTGAAGACCGAGAATCTCGGTAATATCACAATGGAGGTTGCAAAAGAGCACATGGATCTTCTAGCAGCAGTGGTTCAATCATATGATGGTTTAGTTACCGGGAAGATCGGAAATTGTCATCTTGCATATGAAGACTATGAGCAGGTTGACGAGACTGAGCTGGAGAGGATGGATATCATGTGGGCTCTAGCAAGTGCAGTTAGACGAGCTAAAAAGTTCGTTAAGAAGACGGGTCAGAATCTTTTAGCCATAAAAGATACGACCTTTGGTTTCGACAAAACCAAGGTCAACTGCTTCAATTGTGGTGAAAATGGGCATTTTAAACATGAATGTGTAAAGCCTAAGAAAACAGGAAATGGTAACCTATTCCCTACTTTCAACCGTCAAGACAAAGACATGGTTGGAACCAATTCTGCAAATAAATAGACTAAAGCACTAACTGCCCAAGGTGATAAAGGACAAGATTGTTCCTTCCGATTTGTCTCTCCTGGAGAATCAAACATTGCTTGTGTAGAAGCATTGGATGATGGGTCTGCCAGTGAAGGTGAGATTGCAAAAGAGCAAGCGATGTCAGATACAGAAGACTTTGTGAACGTGGTACACCACTTGGTTGAGGAAGAGCTCAGAGCTTCAAGTTTAGAATCTCCAACACCAAAAGATTCAACCTCTGCATTGATGGCTGATTCCACTGACTCCTCACAGGTAAGTTCTTTGGATCAACTGTTTAATAAACATGCTTGTTCTGAATGTGAAAATTTTAGGGAAAGCATAGATCTAAAATTTGCTAGGTTATTAGAACACAATGATAACTTAGTAAATGACTTACAACTCTGCACTTAAGCAAATCGTATTTTAAAACAAAATGAGTGCAACTTTAAAGAAAAAATAGAACTGTTAGGTAAACAAATAAGAGAAACCAGGTTGTTTCCTTAAATCAATATAATGATATAAAGTTTTATTTAAACTCATTAGAAGAAACCAATAAGGAGAAAGCAGTTTTAGAAGTCGAGGTTAATTCATTAAAACAAAAATTGCATAGTTGGACTAGTTCTTCTCACATAGTACAGAACTTAGTGAAAGAACGAAACAATAGGGAAGGTTTGGGATACAAAGTAGTGCCACCACCACATGAGCTACTTTTAAATACAAAATGTAGACCAGTTAATAACAATCCAATTAAGGATCATGTTGTGTTTACTTCTCTAGTTGGTGATCCTGATTTCACGGGTAAACCAGTGAAATCTGTCACTAAACAAAAGGAGGCTACTTTGAAATCAAAAGACAAGATGCCCGTTGAGAACTTGGATGATGCATTTAAAAGGGTTAATGTAAGGTCAGGTTCACCAAAGTCTATTTCAGAACCCAAACAAACTAAACCAGCTAACCACACACGTGTTAGTCATCAAAGTCCAACCAAAGGGCATATTAAAGATGTACAAAACATCAAAACAATTAATTTTGTTAATAAAGGTGTTACATATAAAAGAGTAGCGACAAAACCAAACCAGACACACCTCACACCTTCACTAAACTCAACATAACATAAAAGTTTTCCTCAGTCTGTTGAAGCAAGATCTTGCTACAGTTGTGGAAAACGAGGTCATATTTCTACAAATTGTCCTTACAATCAGACACCCAGAAAGAAAATTGAACTTTGTGACACACAACCAAGTTCTTCTAAAATAAGATCTAACACTCCACCTAAGAGTGTTAGTGTTCCAAAAGTTCAAACAATAAGTCAGTCGTCTGTTTACCACAAAACTGGCTTATGGAAAGAAAAATCAAGTATAGGGTGTGATAATGAGAATGATAAGAAGAAAGATATGCCCTCAGTCTCTAAAGGACAATGGATTGAGTTTATGATGTGTGATTCCTCTGGGTCACCCAAGACGATTAAGGCTTGGGTCCCAAATATGAACTAACAAGTTTCTTTGACTGTGCAAGGTGTTCGCTATAGTGCTATCACTAACACATGGATTAATGATAGTGGGGCATCCAGGCACATGATAGGGAATTCGTCCCTCCTTTACAACGTCAAACAAATCAAAGGGTGACATATTTCATTTGCTAGGAACAAAGGAGGATACATCACAGCACAAGGCGAAGTGGGAAATGAGAAAGTCAAGTTTGACAAGGTCAACTACGTTTAACAACTACATAACAACTTGCTTTATGTTTCCCAAATCTGTGATAAAGGATTCAAAGTTGTTTTTGACAACAAGAAATGCTACGTGTTGAAGAAGGACTATGTGATTGAGGAGGATAAGGTTCTCATGTCAGCTTCAAGATATAACGACTTGTATGTCTTGGATCTATTAAAAGCATCCACAACTGATCACACAGTTCAATGCTTCTTGTCAAAGGCAACTGAGAGAGCCTTAGTCTCGTGGCATAGGAGAATGGGACATATCAATCCTAGAAAGATGAATCACTTGATTCATAATGATCTAGTGAATGGTGTAAATGCTAAGAACTTCCAGATTCCAGACTTCTGCATAGCCTGCAAGAAAGGGATACAGACCAAGAAAGGCTCATAAGGCAAAGAAAGTTAACTCTATAGATATGCCTCTTGAGCTTCTGCACATGGATCTGTTTGGCCCTGTTAGCACAAAGAGCATTGTAGGAGATCTGTATTGCTTTGTAGTAACAGATGATTACTCAAGATTCTCTGGGGTGATGTTTATGAAAGCCAAATCAGAAACCTTTGAATCATTCAAACACTAGTAACTACACTGAAATCACTCTACAAGATGAAAGTTAGGCAGATTCGATCTAACAATGAAACTGAATTCAAGAATCAGTGCATGGAGGCATACTGTAGAGAAAGAGGAATTGTTCATCAATTCACCTCTACCTACACTCCACAGATGAACGGTGTAACAAAAAGAAAGAATCAAAGTTTGATCGAGACTGCCAGAACAATGCTTGTTGACTCAAAACTTCCTATTCAATTCTGGAATGAGGTAGTGGCAAATGCGTGTTACACACTCAATCGAGTCTTAGTGGTCAAGCGACATGGAAAAACGTGTTATGAACTACTCCAGTGACGTAAACCTAATTTGGATTATTTAGAACCATTTGGCGCGCCTTGTACATTGTTGAAAAAGACTCAAAATGGAAAGTTCAGCGAGAAGGCAGAAGAAGGGATATTTCTCGGATATAGCATACCAGACAAGAGAGTTTACAACAACTCAATGGGTCAGGTAGAAGTGTGGTGCAATGTTGAGTTTCAAAGATACACCATCCCCCCCCCCAACTGGGAAATGACCCTCATTCTTCTTTGAATATGATGGTTTCTTTAAATCCTTCAATCTGCCGCATTCTCATACTGATGACAAGCTATCTGCTAGAATGATCTACGATGCTCTTAACATTCCTCCACTAGACTCGACATCAACCGGTCCATTAGATGATTCCTGTAGAGATTAATGTAGAGGCTGATGCAATCTAAACATCTTAAGTCTATCCTGCATGCTGCACAAGTGCATTAAAGAAGAAGCCTAGGAAGTTTCATACATCTTAAGTCTTCCGAAGCCTCAGAGACAAAGTCTTTCGAAGCTCAAGTTCATGAAGACAGATTTCTTCCAAAGACTTTTAGTAACATGCTTTATCTAATGTACTGTTCCATAAAGCTGGACACCTTTCCGCTGTATCTCTGCAAGTCACCAACTTACATGAGTTGGTGAAAAGGTCCATGCTTTTGGTAATTGTACATTGAGGTCTTGAGTCTGTAAATTTCTACTTTATGTACTTTATCCTTTTTGTAATAGATAAGGATGTGAGCTATGGCATGTCATAGTCACAA
>BJCM01232764.1:0-16411 GCA_018326385.1 Flaveria bidentis
ATTAGGAATCAATCTACAGCGTTCTATGAACTTGGAGTACGAACTTAGAGGCTTCTAGACGGCTAGGGTACGTCTGGAGTCGAAGTGTATTCAATGCTTTTGTTTTTCCACGAATTAAGTGGTATTTATAGGTTAGGGTTGCTCATTCGGGCGACTAAACCATTAGCATGGTTCAGTCGTGCGATTGAGTCATACGGTTGGTCCATTCGTCTGATTGAGTGTTCAGTCGTGCGACTAAGCCATTCTTATGTGACAATCATACGACTGATCCAGTCTCCTGGTTTAGTCATGCGACTAAGTCATTTGCATGAAGTTGTTCATGCGTATGGTCCATTAGCATGGGCCATTCGCATGATGACTTCATGTTATTAAGTTTAAATGTATTAAATGTCATAATATTATTTATATTAATTCAATCAACCACAAACCTATATAATTAAGTCAATATGTGTTAAACAACTCATTAATGAAATATTAAACATTACAGGTCACAATCAAATATTCTCATTTCATTAAGTACCCAATATTACATCAGTGTAAGACATTCAATACATATTACATTAAGATCAGGATCTAGGTACATATATATCAATATTTTCTAAACCATGAAACCTGTAACATCTTGGTTTTTTTTATTAAAAGCCCGAAACTTGGATAAAAAAGGGAAAGTTTTAAAGGTTGAAAGAAATGAGGGACTAAAGGTGGGCATAAAAAAATTGCACATTAACATCCTTCTATACATAGAAAGATAGCGTCTCCATGCAAGCCTCTTGCAAGTTTGCTATTTAAAGAGCAAAAATGCTGTATTTTAGAAAACGAAAGTCGAATATATCAAGCAAAGGTATCAACATTCACATATGATGTGATAGATCTAGACTAGATCTATGTTTAGTATGTGTTTATACATCATTGTAATAGATAGAGTTAACATCTTTACATGTTTATGTGTAGATCTAGATTGTTCTTTCTTGGATTAGGGTTTCATTGAGTCTACTTAGTCAAATATGTTTTCTAGATCCCCACTGTTAGGACCGTTTATGGTACGGAGTAATAACTGATTTACGCGTATACCAAACCAAATAGTGCGGAATCCTATTTGATTGGCGATCCAATCAGTGAGAACGCAAGTATAATCAATCTAATGATGAAACAAAACGTTAAGAACGATTGCAAGATGATTAACTGCGATCTATGAACTTGGAACAAGTGTTTTTGAGTCTCTAGACGGCTAGGGTATGATTTAGTGCGTAGGTATTCAAATTGTTTCGTTTTTCCATGAATTAAGTGGTATTTGTAGGTTAGGGTTTCTCATTCGTGCGACTGAACCATTAGCATGGTTCATGAGTGTTCAGTCGTGCAATTGAGTCAATCTCATGTCACAATCGTGTGACTGACCCAGTCTCCTGGTTCAGTTGTGCGACTGGTTAATTATTTCAACCACAAACCTATATAGTTATTTCAACCATGTGTTATCATACAATAAAAAATGAAATATTCAACATTATAAGCAGAATCACACATTGTATTTCATTCAGTACCCATTCTATTACATATATGTAAGAAATGAAAGACATTCTACATTTAAGCTCCTAAACTAGGTACACATGTATCTACACCTACTTTTACTCTTATAACGTATTTCGGGACTAGTATGCATATCATAAATGATTTGTTAAAGGTTAAATGATTTTTAGTACGAAAGTTATCATTTTTATTTGTATTATAAAAGTTGGCATGATGAAAAATAGGATTGCATGAACCCTAATGGTATGCATGGTAATGAAATGATAAAATGTATAGGTCATTATCAATGACTCATCAACACTCACATTTATAGAACAATAATCCATATTAACACCTTATTTAGTAATTGTACAAATACAGACGTATATAGTTGACTTGCATTGGTCGACCAATGCGAATGGTCTACTATAGTCCATATTGGTTTCTAATATGGATGAATAAAGTTACCCTCATTAATGATTGAAGCAACACTTTCTTTAAAAGTTCTAAGTATAGTGAATACGGATGACATATAGTCATCTGCATTAAGTGACTAATACCCTCATTGATAGTTCCGCATTGACCTTGATTCTACGCAAGTAACCACATAAGGATGAGCCTGTGGGACACCCACATGGGTTTAATATCGTCACTAGACTATGGTCATCCAAATTGACCTAAGTTACTTGCATTTGTTTTGTCCTACCCATATTGACATAGTTAGTATGTGTTGACAATACTTGATATGTACTGACAACACGTACAATGTGTAGTCTTGATGAACTATATTTATGGTATAAAGCACAGATACTTGGTATTTATGGAAAGTTACGATGATGTGATATGCATGAGAAATTATAAAGGAAAACAGTGGTTATGATAAAGTATAATTGAATACCTACTATTATGATAAATCAATAAAGATAGAAAGAAAATAACAATAATTAAAGAAAGTAAATGAGCCCAATGTATAGAAGTCTTGCAAGCATGTACATGAGTTTGCATTCGTTGCATTGTCACATGCATAAGAGATTTTTCTTGTGCACTACTTATTTGATAGGAGTTGCATGTTATATGCACTCAATGTATAGGAGTTGTATCATACACACTTAAACGATAGGGGCCTTGGGCCTTGCCTTGTGCTTAACTATAGGGACCTTTTCTTATGCAAGTTTACTCTGGAAAAAGTCATACATTGTGACTGAATAATATTATGATGGATAAAATATATTAAATGGTTTCAATGTATAGTTATAGCAGAATTACTATTAACAATGATCAAACAAAGCAAAATACTCATAATATTCTTGTATATTGATTATCAAAAGATCAAAATACAACATGGATGTAAAGTTCTATCAGGGTTACCGTAAGTTGAAAGAAATTATTCTATTTATAGGTCTTATACATGACCTGTACATTGACTAAAGTACACCGACTCTATTACATCAGATAATCTGAATCAAAAGTACAAAAACAATACGGGCATTTCTTTATTGTGTAATCAAATTTGTATTTGGTTCATCTGCATTGATAAATGCGGATGATTATTTAACTTGACAATGTAACTTCTTTAACATGCACATTTCTTTTCTCTTTATAAGCATTTGTTTGTTCATCCGTGTCATGCAGAAGTAGTTGCTAACCTAGTCCTAGGTCCAGTAGTGGCCGGCTTCGGAACAAGCTCTCTACGAATCATGCGATCTATACAAGTCGGGTAATAACTCCAATATCGTGGAGGGTCGCGCTCAGCTGCCATAAACGGTTGATCCCAGTCTATCTCACCACAGGGTAAGGATTTCGTGACCAGTCATACACTCGGTGGGGTACAGGTGAAGGGGATTCAGATTAGGCACGCCTTTTTCCTAAAACCCGGGATGATGATGCCATGCTGCAATGCATGTGATGTATATGCCAATAAGTATATAGTTAAGGGATAAGTCAGGAGTAACTAACTAACTATGTGCGGTTATAGACTGGTGTGTATGCAACCTAGTTCCGTATAACCAATGGCTCTGATACCAATCTATCACACCCTCAAAATCCACGTGCAAAGTTTTATTGTGAGGTGTGTGAACAAACCAGGATCACAGTCAATAGTTACTCAGAACGACTCTATATGCCACATTTATAATAAAACCAACCAAAGTTCAAACTTTAAACCGTGCGGAAGCGTTTTGTAAATAAGACAAAGCCAAAGTAATAAAATGCGTAATATGGCAAGACACACACCACCCCAATGTTTAAAACCCATAAATGAAAGACAAACAAATATGTCTATTAAATGAAGTCTTAAAATGCATGCTGGACCCGTGTTGTGCTCCTAATAGCAAGCTGAGTTAATGACCTAAGAATAACATACTAAAATGTCAACACAATGGCTGGTGAGTTCGAGAGTTTGCGTTTATCATAAATATTAACAATTGTATAGCATAAGAAGTGTATTGAAATAGATAGCTAGTCTATATTCATAAGTAATAACCATAGTGATTTTACGATCGAAGCTGATTGCGTTTCGTTTGTTGCCTCCCATCACGATTTACCTAGTCATGATGATGTTTGTGTTTAGGACAAAATTGTACCCGTTTGACCTCGAGTCGCATAGGTGGGGCTCGTTAGACCCAGTAGTACTACCCAAGATTTCCCGCTAGTTACCATTATTAACGATGCGAAAGTGTGATGACTTTTCAAGGTATCAAACACTATGTTAAAATATACACAAGTTATAATAATGAAATAGCGTTTGAGTACAAATATGCTACCTCCCCTAGAAGAGAGTTTATAAAATAGAGGGGCATGCACCTGGTGTATAATGATAATGAATAAAGAGACTCGTGATAGGTGCAAAGACAACCCTTCAAAGGTTACCTAGAACACACAAGTACATAAGTACATGTACACAGAGAGACTTAATAATTCTAAGTTAACCTAGTTGACCCGTTAGTGACATATTAATTGGAATATTATTTAATCATATATGATAACTTAACATACAAGAGTATCATGCAATTTATCCATGCGTATCACATTATCAACCTAGGTTCTACATAAGTCAGCATGCCACATTAGATCATCATACACTTAAGCAAATCTCAAACAATCAACATGCTTACTGTATATATATAAATACATCACAACAAATAATTCATATGCAAAGACTAATCATGCACCACATGCCATGTGAAGCCACTCATAACTTCACATCCTAAACCCTACCAATCCTACTAAGTAGGGGCCACAGATTTACACACATGTATGCCAATCATAATCACATTCATCCATTTAGTTTATTCCAACCAACATACACTATGACCATCAACTCCAATCCTAACATGGTCTCCTAATCACTAACCATAATTCATCATCATGTATGATCATCAAAACCTATACTTCTTACATGATCAACCAAGTATCCATACAACTCAATTACACATTCTATCACAACAAACATCATCAACAATCATTCTAACATGATCATAACATCACAAGCATGCCCAATTCATCACATCCAAAGTTCTACCAAAATAAAGTTTCCTTTTGGGAAAGAAACACCCAAATGTGATCTAGAATCCAATTCAATCATAATTTCAACAATACCTAATCAAGTTCATAGCATTCATTCTAACATGTTAATCACCTCCAAAACATCCAAATTCTCAAACATCATACACAAAAGTTTTTACTTTTAGCAAGTCATGATCAACATCTCAATTTCATGGATTTTCTTGCACAATTCAATTAAACTAACATCTAAGCATTACATCTAACATCTTAGCATCATCAAATTTTGAATTCCAAGAACAAAACATTTTCTCTTTGGCAATGTATGAACTAGATGATCAAACCATAAATTTCTTGCACAATCAACATAATCTAGCATTCATACAACCTAACTAACATCATATAATCATCTAACAGTCATCAATTTCATATTATCATCATCAATTTCTAAATGAGGGTTCATCTTCATACAAAACTATGAACAACCAATCAAAACTAAACTTTAGATGTGCTTAGATGATGATTATCACTTGCAATCAACTTGTAATACTTGAATCCCAATCAAAATCGACTTGTATGCTTGCTTTTGGATCAAAATCGCAAAGAATGGGGTGTGGAGGTGAGGTTGCGGCTGAATGAGGGGTTTGGGAGGATAGGGTTGGGTTAATTTTGGTAATATTTGGTTAAAAGGTATTTACAAAATAACCCCTTTAATTTATTTTATAAAAACTATCTTTCTAATACTTTTAAAATTATCTAGACTATAATTTATAAGTATTATTAAGCAACAATAATAATCCTAAACATTTACAATAAGTCACATAACACATAAAATATATATAACACGTTGTCACGTTATCACATAAAATTCACAAAATAAATATTTAAAATTCTGTAAATTTATGAATCACATAATCACAACTAATAATCAACATTATTAATTAGATTATCATTGTATATTATATATTATTATTATTATTATTATTATTATTATTAAGTCACCAACGTTTAACGACAACTAGTGTGTGCTCACAACACGTGTATGCACGACCTAACGGAACTAACAGAGTTTGGTAACTTAAAATTACCGGATGTCACATTATCCCCATGTTGAAAGAATTTTCGTCCCGAAAATTTCATTACATGGTTGTGCTACATCCTTGGTTTACTGCATTGGCATAACAAAATCGAGTGAGTTGTCACATCATCCTCATGTTGAAATAAATTTTGTCCCGAAATTTACTCAGTACCTTTTCTGGCTATTGGCGTCGTTTCGAACAGATGAGGATACTTGAGCTTCATTTGATCCTCGCGTTCCCACATGAATTCTAGTCAATGTTTTGAGTTCCAACGAAATTTGACTATAGGTATCTTGCTTTGCTTAAGAGTCTTTACTTCAACGGGCTCTTCCATAAAGCGTAATTGATCATCTACTTGTACTTCCTCGAGTGGTACAACTAGTGTCTTGTCAGATAGGCATTTCTTAAGATTTGAGACGTGAAATACATTGTGAACGCCACTCAGTGAATCAGGCAAGTCCAATCGATACGCCATCGAACCTATTCTTTCCAAAATCTCAAATTGTCCAACATATCTTGGATTAAGCTTGCCTCTCTTGCCAAACCGAATTACGCCTTTCCACCGCGAAACTTTTAGTAAGACTTTGTCAACGATTTGAAACTCCTAGGGTTTCCGTCGTTTGTCTGCATAATTCTTCTGTTTGTCTCGCGTCACAACCATGTGGTTTCGTATCTGCACTATCTTCTCTGTGGTCTCATGTACCAATTCAGGACCAGTCAATTGACTATCACCAACTTCCGCCCAACAAACTGGTGATCTACACTTTCACCCATATAATGACTCAAATGGTGTTGCTTTGATGCTAGTATGATAACTATTGTTGTAAGAAAACTCAACCAATGGTAAATGAGCTTCCCAAGTATTGCCAAAATCGATCACACAAGCACGCAACATGTCTCCAAAGTTTGAATAGTACATTCACTTTGATCATCGATCTGCGGATGATAGGCAGTGCTCATGTCCAGATGCGTACCCAAAGATTTCTGTAAAGATTGCCAGAAATGGGACGCAAAACGTGCATCATGATCAGAAATAATCGAGATTGGCACATTATGCCTCGACACTACTTCCTTCAGGTAAATTCGAGTTTACTTGTCCATTTTGTCAGTCTCCTTGATTGCCAAGAAGTGAACTAACTTAGTAAGTCGATCCACGATCACCCATATCATGTCACAACCACCAGAAGTCCTGGGCAACTTAGTAATGAAGTCCATAGAGATTTGTTCCCACTTCCACAAGGGGATTTCAGGTTGTTGCAGTAATCCAGATGGTTTCTAATATTCCACTTTAACCTTAGAGCATGTCAGGCATTTGCTTACGTATGTAGCTACATCTTCCTTCATGTTAGGCCGCGCCTTCAGATCATGGTACATTTTGTTAGAGTCGGGATGTATAGAATACTTAGACTTGTGCTTCACTCATAACTAAGTCTCTTAGATTCCCATATAAAGGTACCCAAAGTCTATCCATGAAATATTATATTCCATCACATTTGACCTCTAACTATTTATCCATCCCGCGTAAAGATTCGGATCTAACGTTCTCACCTTTCAAGGCTTCCGTCTGGGCTTCCTTAATTGTTCGGGAAAGTGAGTGCTAATCGTCAATTGTAGGGAACGCACTCACCGGGGTTTAGCGGTCTCCTTTCTACTTAAGGCATCGGCGACTACATTCGCATTTCCTAGGTGGTACTTAATAGCACAGTCATAATTGTTTAATAATTCCACCCAGCGTCGTTGCCTCATGTTAAGCTCTTTCTGCTCATAGATATGCTGACCACTCTTGTGATCGGTGTAAATTATGCACTTGGTACCGTACAAGTAATTCCTCCTGATCTTCAAGGCAAAGACCACTACTCCTAACTCCAAGTCATGAGTAGTGTAGTTCTTTTCATGCATCTTCAGTTGTCTCGAGGCATAAGCTATTACTTTGTCACGTTGCATCAGGACACAACCAAGTCCTTGGATAGAAGCATCAAAATAAACCACAAAATCCTCACTTCCTTCAGGTAACGCTAATATCGGTGCACTACAAAGTTTCTGCTTAAATAACTGAAAAGCAGCTTCTTGACTCTCGCACAATTTATAGGTTGTTTCTTTATGGGTCAAAGCTGTGAGAGGTTGAGCGATCTTTCAGAATCCCTTAATGAAACGCTGATAGTATCCTGCCAGACCAATAAATTGCCTTATAGCCTCAATCTTTGTAGGATCCACATGTATTCCCTTCTTGTTAACAATGTGACCCAAAAATTGCACCTCACAAATCCAGAAGTCGCACTTAGAAAATTTGGCGTACAACTGTTCCTTTCTAAGTAGCTCCAAGATTAAACGTAGGTGTTCCTCATGTTCCTCATTGGTCCTAGAATAAATCAATATGTCATCAATAAACACGATAACAAACTGATCAAGGTAGGGTTTGCACACACGGTTCGTGAGATCCATGAACACTGCTGGTGCATTTGTCAACCCAAAAGGCATGACCAAGAACTCCTAGTGACCATAACGAGTATGGAATGTTGTTTTAGATATGTTTTCTTCACGAACTCTCAGTTGATGATTACCAGATCTCAAATCAATCTTCAAATAATAACTTGATCCCTGAAGCTGATCAAATAGATTGTCGATACGAGGTAATGGGTATCGGTTATTGATTGTGACCTTGTTCAACTCTCTGTAGTCGATGCATATCTGGAATGTGCCATCTTTCTTCTTAACAAATAGAACAGGGGCTCCCCACAGTGATGAGCTTGGTCGAATAAATCCTTTATCGAACAGCTCTTGGAGTTGCGTAGATAATTCCTGCAGTTCATTCGGTGCTAATCGGTAAGATGCTCTCGCAATCGGAGCAGCTCCGGGTGTCAAATCGATCTGAAACTCAACTTGATGATGAGGTGGTAGTCTAGGAAGATCCTCTTGAAACACCTCCAGAAAGTCACGAACCACTGGAATGTCTTCTATTTTCTTTTCCTCTTGTTGCTGGTTAGAGACGAGAGCTAATATGGCCAAGTGACCCTTACGTAACCACTTCTGAGCCTTCATGAACAATATGATGCCTATCATAACACCACTCTTCTCACCATTAACCGCAAGAGTTTCCCCATCTACCATGGGAATACAAATGACCTTCTCATGACAAATCACCTTGGCCTACTTCTGTGACAGCCAATCCATGCCTACGACCACATCAAAGCTTCCAAGAGTAACGGGCATAAGGTCAATGTCAAATGTATGACCAGCGAGTTCTATCTTGCAATTCTGAAGGATGTGCGTAACGGAGATTTGCTTACCATCAACCAATTCTACAACATACTTAGACTCCAATACAGAAGACATATCACTTAAGAGACTATAAAACTTAGTAGAGATAAAACTCCTATTCACTCCAGTGTCAAATAGTATAGAAGCAAAACAACCATTAACAGGGAAATTACCAATAACAGTAGTAGGATCATTTAGAGCCTCACTTGAACCCATGATAAAGACTCTCCCTTTGGCTCCACCATTGTTGCCACCATTACCAACGTTATTGTTATGCCACCATTACCGTTGCCATTCTCATTTCTTCTCAGTTGAGGATAGTTTTTCTTGAAATGCCCTTCCTTTCCACACTCAAAGCAACTCATGGGGCTGCTGAGGCTGTTGAGGTTGTTGAGGCTTTTTCATTAATTCTCCACGACAATCCTTTGCCATGTGTCCAACCTTCCCACAACTTTGGCATCGAAAACTATCACACCTGCCAGTGTGGTGGTAGTTGCATCGATTGCACTTCGGATATTTTCCCATGTATCCACTTGGTCCTTGAGATGATGAAGATGATTGGTTAAAGTTACGATTGTTATTGAACCGTCTATGTTGATGTTGATTTTGAGGTTGGTATTGCTGAGGTTGATTACCAGATGATGATCCCTTGCTAGCATTATTTTCCCACTTACATTTGTTTTCGGGCACGCTTGCCACAACGCCCCGCTTGGGTAACTTCCCTTGCTCCACAGCTTGGTCAGTGAGCTTGTGAATGTGTCGTATAGCCTGCTGAATGGTAGGGAGATTTGCAGCAGTTACCATACTCTGAATCTCCGGAACTAAACCAAACAACTATAGCTCAATTTGTCGGCTCGGCGGGTTAACCATGTCAGGAAAAAGTGTAGCTATCTCATGTGACCTAGTAGTGTAAGCCTTATTGTTGGATCCATCCATCTTCAATTGCTAGAACTTAGCTTCCAGCTTTTGAACTTCATAATGGGGGCAGTATTCCTCGGTCATCATCGTCTTGACTTCCTCCCATGGCATCACATTTGCCATTGCCTAGCCAAGCATCTGCACTTCAGCATTCCACCACGTGAGTGCTGCACCTTCCAGTGTTCCTGTGGCGCACTTCACCTGATCCGGCACTGGAAAGTTGCATTTGGTGAAGACTGACTCAGTATTCTCAAACCATCTTACAAGCCCTACCGCTCCCTTGGCTCCACTATAGGTATGCGGCTTACAGTCCATGAACGCTTTGTACGTGCATCCAGGCGGTCCTGTATTCACGTATCAGGGTATTGGAATCAAACCAAAAAAATTAATCACCTAATGGAATATTCGTGTAAATGATGACTAGTGTCACCGTTTACCTCCAAACTGTGCAGGCTGAGTGTTCAATGCCGCTTACACGTGTTGGTTTATTAGCATAGCTAGTTCAGCTGGGGTCATGTTAACGTTACCGGCGCCATGCCCACTATCACACCCTCGGCCCCATCCACGTCCTCTGCCTCTGCCAACCATATTTCACTTTACATTCACAAATACCATAATGAGTAACATCCAACATATTAATCCTATTAAAGTATAGTAAATAATAAGAAATAATGTACAGTCACAACCACAATATTTATAACCAAAATGATAACGTATCATACATAATTTGTAAGTGGCTCATAAAATATCCAATCAATGTCAAAATTCAAGTTTTCAGTTGTGTGGGAAACAACCCTTCCCACATAGGTTTATGAAAAACGCTATGAAGACAAAGTTATAAGAATAAGGAGAATCAATCTAACAAAGCTAATCCATCACTGTTTCCACCGTCTGGGGCTTCTTTTGGTCCTTCCTCAGGATCTTCATCGGAGTCTTCGACAAGTGCAGGGTTGTCCCAATTTGTAGTGCTGCGAGCTTTGCTTCCAGTCCGGTTAGTCTGCCCTCGACGCCAACATTGTGGAGATCCTGCTTGTCCATACGCTCAGAAAGATCCATCACTCTACCAACCATCTTGAAATTCCCATTGATGGACATCGACAACCACTCCTCAATTATGGCCATCTTTAGCCATAGTCGATGTATATCATCCTTTAGTGTGGAGTTCTCATTAGTGAGCACGCCAACTCGTCGACTCTCAGTCTCTAGTGTCGCGGTCAATGCCGCCACAGCCTGCTCAAGGGGTACATCTAGAGATGGGAGGGTGGGTGCTACAGAAGTAGTTGCTGACCTAGTCCTAGGTCTAGCAGTGGCCGGCTTCGGAACATGCTCTCTACGAATCATGCGATCTATACAAGTAGGGCCATAACTCCAATCTCATGGAGGGTCGCGCTTAGGTGGCACAAACGGTTGATCCCAGTCTATCTCACCATGGGGTAAGGATGTCGTGGCTAGTCATACACTCGGTAGGGTACAGGTGGAGGGGATTCAGAATGAGCACTCCTTTTTCCCAAAGCCCGGGATGATGATGCCATGTTGCAGTGCATGTGATGTATATGCCAATGAGTATATAGTAAAAGGATAAGTCAGGAGTAACTAACTAACTGTGTGCGGTTATAGACTAGTGTGTATGCAACCTAGTTCCATATAACCAATGGCTCTGATACCAATCTATCACACCCTCAAAATCCATATGCAGAGTTTTACCGCGAGGCGTGTGAACAAACCAGGATCACAGTCAATAGTTACTCAAACCAACTCTATATGCCACATTTAAAATAAAACCAAACAAAGTTCAAACTTTAAACCACGCGGAAGCGTTTTATAAATAAGACAAACCCAAAGTAATAAAATGTGTAATATGGCAAAACACGCGCCACCCTAATGTTTAAAACCCATAAATGAAAGACAAACAAATATGTCTATGAAATTAAGTCTTAGAATGCATGCTGGACCCGTGTTGTGCTCCTAATAGCAAGCTGAGTTAACGACCTGAGAATAACATACTAAAAAATGTCAACATAATGGTTGGTGAGTTCGAGAGTTTGTGTTTATCATAAATATTAACAATTGTATAACATAAGAAGTGTATTGAAATAGATAGCTAGTCTATATTCATAAGTAATAACCATAGTGATTTCACGATCGAAGCTGACTACGTTTCGTTTGTTGCCTTCCATCATGACTTACCAGGTCGTGATGATGTTTATGTTTAAGACAAATTGCACCCGTTTGACCTCTAGTCGCATAGGTGGGGCTCGTCAGACCCAGTAGTACAACCCAAGATTTCCCACTAGTTACCATTATTAATGATCCGAAAGTGCAAGGACTTTTCAAGGTATCAAACACTATGTTAAAATATACACAACTTATAATAATAAAATAGAGTTTATAAAATAGAGGGGCATGAACTCACCTGGTGTATAATGTTAATGAATAAAGAGACTCGTGATAGGTGCAAAGACAACCCTTCAAAGGTTACCTAGAACACACAAGTACATAAATACGTGTACACAGAGAGACTTAATAATTCTAAGTTAACGTAGTTGACCCGTTTGACCTGTTAGTGACATATTAGTTGGAATATTGTTTAATCATATATGATAACTTAACATACAAGAGTATCATGCAATTTATCCATGCGTATCATATTATCAACCTAGGTTCTACATAAGTCAGCATGCCACATTAGATCATCATACACTTAAGCAAGTCTCAAACAATCAACATGCTTACTGTATATATATAAATACATCACAACAAATAATTCATATGCAAAGACTAATCATGCACCACATGCCATGTGAAGCCACTCATAACTTCACATCCTAAATCCTACCAATCCTACTAAGTAGGGGCCTCAGATTCAAACACATGTATGACAATCGTATACATTTATCCATTTAGTTCATTCCAACCAACATACACTATGACCATCAACTCCAATCCCAACATGATCTCCTTATCACTAACCATAATTCATTATCATGTATGATCATCAAAACCTATACTTCTTACATGATCAACCAAGCATCCATACAACTCAATTACACATTCTATCGCAACAAACATCATCAACAATCATTCTAACATGATCTTAACATCACAAGCATGCCCAATTCATCACATCCAAAGTTCTACAAAAATACAGTTTTTCTTTTGGAAATGTAACACCCAAAAGTGATCTAGCATGTAATTCAATCATAATTTCAACAATTATATACCTAATCAAGTTCATAGCATTCATTCAAATATGTTAATCACCTCCAAAACATCCAAATTCTCAAACATCATACACAAAAGTTTCTACTTATAGTAAGTCATGATCAACATCTCAATTTCATGATTTTCTTGCATAATTCAATTAAACTAACATCTAAGCATTACATCTAACATCTTAGCATCATCAAATTTTGAATTCCAAGAACAAAACATTTTCTCTTATGGCAATGTATGAACTAGATGATCAAACCATAGATTTCTTGCACAATCAACATAATCTAGCTTTCATACAACCTAACTAACACCATATAATCATCTAACAATCATAAATTTCATATTATCATCATTAATTTCTAAATGAGGGTTCATCTTCATACAAAACTATGAACAACCAATCAAAACTAAACTTTAGATGTGATTAGATGATGATTATCACTTGCAATCAACTTGCAATACTTGAATCCCAATCAAAATCAACTTGTATGCTTGCTTTTGGATCAAAATCACAAAGAATGGGGTGTGGAGGTAAGGTTGCGGCCGAATGAGGGGTTTGGGAGGTTAGGGTTGGGTTAATTTTGGTAATATTTGGTTAAAAGGTATTTACAAAATAACCCCTTTAATTTATTTTATAAAAACTATCTTTCTAATACCTTTTAAATAGTCTATACTATAATTTATAAGTATTATTAACCAAATAATAATCCTAAACATTTACAATATGTCACATAACACATAAAATATATATAACATGTTGTCACGTTATCACGTAAAATTCATAAAATAAATATTTAAAATTCTGTAAATTCATGAACCACATAATCACAACTAATAATCAACATTATTAATTAGATTGTCATTGTTTATCATATATTATTATTATTATTATTAAGTCACCAATAAAGACAGTTTTTACCGTACAAAAAAATGAAATTTAGGTAAACCTAAAAACCAAAATGTAAGTTACTCTCCAATTTTCTTTCTAAATAAAAATTACTTTTCCTTTTTAGGTTTTAATATATCATGCTTTAACTTAATTAGAATATACCATTGTGACGTGGTTATTTTCATATACCTTCAAAGTGAGTGATGATGTGCTCATTTTTATTTACATTATACCAATTTCATTTTATAGGACAGTTTATGCACCTTCTTATTTCTTTTCTTGAAAATCATAATCAAATGCTATCTTTTTATTAAACAAAAAGACTTTACTTTATCCATGTAATTTCTTTTTCTTTCCAAACAAATGTCAACTCTTCCAAAATAACAACTATTAAGTAAATACATCCCAAAATATCCACAACTTAACATGACAAACTATGTTAAATCAATACATAGTTATATATTTAGAGTAGATTTATAGTAAAAAAATATATAATCTAAAAACCTTAAAAAATTTATAGACTTAACATGTGTCGTTGTATTGTTTTAAAAATGAGTATATTTTGGTCATTGTGTCAAATACAACAACTCAATGTGTCATATATTTTACATCATTTGCTATATGTATTCATTGTTGTGTTTTATGTTTTAGATTATTTTTCGTTATCTTTTTTAGTGTTTTTATAGATGATATAAACTTATTATCTATCATTGTATATTACAATTAAAAGTATACAATGATATGTTTTTATCAATGTCTTTTTTAAAACTTATAGTGTTGAAAAAGCCACAATGTATTATTTTTGTCATTGTTTTTTATACATTATATAATTTATTATAGATTATTATGTTTTTAATAAGAAGCACAACAATGATGTTGTTTTACTAATATATTTTCAAATCTCATAGTGTTGAACATAACACAACGGCGATAAAAATACAATGAGACATTGTGTTATTTTATTATTATTTTTAATCTGTTAGATTAATTAGTTGTTAATTTATCATTTTGTTTTATATACTAAAAATACACAACAATATTGTTCTATCATTATATTTTTAGATATCGTTATTCTAAAAAAACACAATAGTATTTAGAAAAACACAATAACTAACAAAAATACACAATAAACCTTACTAAACGCACAATGACGAGCATACATCGTATGAGGTTAAAAATGTATAAAAATATTATTTTTATATAACAATCTAGTACTCGTTTTAAATAATAAAGCACTCGTTTTTATGGTTTAAAATGCATAAAAAATTATGTCGTATATAAAAGTTACAAACGTTTTAAAAAACAAGAAATTTGAAAAAGATCAACAACAATGGCTATAATTAAAATAACTCTTTAACAAACTTTTTCCGTACAATTCGATCTCAATTATTGATTAAAAAGATTGATAATTGATATTACTTTCTTACATTTTTTAGTTCTAAGAGATAATATCTTTGAACTCTTACGATATTTTTTAAGCATCAAAACTGAACCGAATAGAAGTAACAAGTTATTACCCAAACTAAAAACCAAAGGGTAGTTTGGTCATATGTTTTGGTTTCTTTGCTGACCAGTACATGCCAAATACTAGTACCTGTATTAGTTTTTTATGTTTTCGGTTTTGGTTTTGTTTGTCATTTCCGATGATGTAGTAAAGATCGGTATCGAACCAATAGAAGCAGTATGATATTCAGTTTATATTTTTAACTTATTTTTTGTTTCAATAAATTTATCTATCGTATTGATATGATACCAATCTCATCCTACAAACATTTGCCCAAAATGTTAGTAACATATATTTATTTATATGTATTATCTTATAATTTATTATGTTTCAGAGCTTACTTTGAAAATTTTAAACAACCACAAATAAATATTATGGGGCCCAAACATTTCTTCCCGTTTCTTTCATTGAAATTTCATATTAGAATCTTATCCTTTAGTTGAACAAAAAGGAGGCTTTAAGTTCTCCACGCACTATATCTTTGTTGTGGTTAGATCGGTTAAGCCAAATAGGAAGAGAAAGGATAGAATTTAGAGAGGAGATTTG
>BJCM01232776.1:0-10793 GCA_018326385.1 Flaveria bidentis
CACGTCTGCGTGCGCGCAGATGAAAAGGTGGGGAAGATGTTTTGGTAAAAAACAAACACCACCTAGATATTCATCGTTTTTCATAGTGTGTTTTTTAGCGGTGATTTTAATGTATCAAGCTAGTTTAGTTAGTTGGATTTATTTAAAACCAAAATAAAACCATAATAAACATTGATACGTGTTGGGAGACGAAAAGAACATGCTCATTCACTTTCAATCAATCTAAAAGTAAGCATACATGATTAAATACAAAACCCACATCATTAGGTGTGTTGGATCATCAGTCTTGGATTATAATATTATTAATATAAGCTTCTAATAGTTAAGCTAACAACACATTATTAAATTCACTTTTTAATTTTTCATATAGATTAAAACACACATGCTCCAAATCAGTTCGTGACCTTTGATTGCAATCTTCACTTCACTACTGACAAGGGCGGATGATTGTGTAGACCGGGGGGCTTTTTTTTTCGTCGGTAGTGTTAAATTTTAGTTCGTTAGTTTAAACTTTTAGCCCGGTAGTCTGAATTTTCATATAAATATCAAATTCACCACCCCTAAAAAAATTTAATTTCGCCCCCGCCTCCCCTACGGGGATGTTCGAGCTCCCGCCCGTGACTACCGATCAGTTTTTGCTTCCATTGATGAACGTACATAAGCGTGATTTAAAAATGATGGTTACATATTGAACTTAGAGAAAACATGGAGGGCCTTGGTGCAAATGCAGCTATCTTATGAGATATCACGAGCTCACCGTGAGTGGCGTTCACGGGAGGAGCCGCCCAGGGGACACGGCTCACACGCCATGCCTTTTTCTTCTCAATCCCTATATCACATGTTACGTTGCAACGCATCAAAACCCAAGATGAAATAAAACACATATATAATTGCTATTTCTCTTAATTTCTTTCAACTTATCCTTGTAACAAATAGTAAAAAAAAGTGTGTATTAATAAAACATGGATCCGATTCATAAAATGGGCTAAAATTTTATTCTATCACACTTAAATAAAATAGTTTTTTTTGTTTTTTTATTACAATTTTTAACCATTTATATTAAATTCATCGCTGAGTATGATACGTGTGAATTAGATTGGCATCAAACGTAACATGGATTTCAGTTCCTTGATTTCTGTAATTGTGCGGAGTCCCCCTTGGCCCATGGGTTTGTTCATTGTTGATCCTTTAGAATGATACAATCATGAATCATGTCTTTGTCTAAGAAGTTGAAATGAAGATCAGATTAGCATAGCGTGATTATTAACTTTTCGACAAGTTAAGGATAGTAATGAACATCAAAAGACCGTTAATCATATCCATAGGGGTTTTTAAAAACAAGAGTAAGTGTAATCAAGTTGATTCATACTAGCCCATTCAAGAGCTGAGAGGTAGCAAATTTGACTCATTTTAAGAATGATGCTCGAATGATCCAACTAAAAAGTATATGTTTAAAACTAATGGTCAAGAGTCAAGTCGTTTGAGAGCCACCAAAAGTTAACTTGCTAACTTATAATTAATCCAAATGGACAGGCAACGGTGCAACATCACGGCCCACTATGGCAACAGAGAGTTTGAATGCTAAAGGTTGATAATTTCATTGATGGTATATGATATATATACACACATATTCGAGATAATACAGGAGAAATATATGGATCTCCATAACTACCTTGACTAGATAATGAATAAAATTAAATAAAATAATAATAATAATAATGACTTGGTCATCCATGTTTATACGTAATACGCCCCCACAAGATGGAGGCTCCATCGTAGAAAGGGAACCCGACTTAGAGGCTTGGTGAGAGCATCCGCCAGTTGATCTCTGGAGTTGATGTGTAAAACTTTTAATGAACCATTAGAAACCTTCTCACGAACAAAGCGATAATCTAAAGCCACATGCTTCATACAAGAGTGATAAATAGGGTTAGCACAAAGATAGGTAGCACTGGTGTTGTCACAAAATAATGTAGATGATTGGTTAAGGTGTATGCCTAGTTCAGATAACAAGTGTTGAACCCATGATATTTCTTCAGCTGCATTGGCGAGAGCCTTGTACTCGGCCTCAGTTGAGGAGCGAGACACTGATTTTTGTCGAGTAGACTTCCATGATATGATGTTCGACCCCAAGTAAAGTATGTAGGCTGTGGTGGAACGACCGCCATCATGAACGCCTCCCCAATCAGAGTCAGAGAATGCAGTGAGATTGAGAGGTGAGCCACGGTGAAGGAAGAGGCCATAATGAATGGTGCCTTTAAGGTACCGGAGAACACGTTTAAGGGATTGCCAGTGAGATTGAGAGGTGAGCCACGGTGAAGGAAGAGGCCATAATGAATGGTGCCTTTAAGGTACCGGAGAACACGTTTAAGGGATTGTCAGTGAGATTGTTTGGGCGAGTGCATGAACTGAGAGAGTTTCTTGACAGCAAAGGAGATGTCGGGTCGGGTGAACGCAAGCTATTGTAGGGAACCAACTAGTTGGCGGTATGGAGTTGGGTCGACTAAGGAGGATGAATCATTCGGGTTGAGTGGATTAGAGGAGCTAAGAGGGGTAATAACCTCCTTCGCGCCATCCATATGAAACTGGGAAAGAAGGTCATGAATGTGGCGATGCTGGGATAGAAGTAAGCCAATAGGAGTAGTGATTACTTCTATTCCAAGAAAGTGATGAAGAGGACCAAGGTATTTCACCGAGAACCGATGACTAAGCATGGTAACAAAATGATCCAGAAAGGTGGGAGTGTTACTGGTGAGCACGATATCATCAGCATAGACCATGAAGTATGCGATAACATCATCGTGGCGGTAGACGAATAGAGATGCATCAGCTTGAGACTTGCGAAAACCAAAACTCAAGAGAAAGTTTGTGAGCTCCAAGTGCCAAACCTCGGGAGCTTGTTTCAAGCCATACAAGGATTTTCGAAGCCGACAAATATGGTTTGGAAATTGGGGATGGATGAAGCCGGGAGGTTGAACCATGAAGACTTCTTCTTGGAGTGTTCCATGAAGAAAGACATTATTAACATCAAGTTGGCGTATCGACCAATCATTAGATAAGGCAATAAAGAGAATGGTTCTAATGGTGACCGGTTTCGTGACAGACTGAAGGTGTCAAAGTAATCTTTCCCGTACTCTTGATGAAAGCCCTTGGCGACGAGCCGCGCCTTGTATTTAGCAATGGATCCATCCGGATTGCGCTTGATGCGAAAGACCCATTTACAACCAATGGGTGTTTGAGAGGTATGAGGGACAAGCTCCCATGTTTGGTTATGAAGGAGGGCATTGAATTCTGAATCCATTGCTTGGCGCCATTTTTCATCTTTAAGTGCTTGGGTGTGAGTGGTAGGTTCCAAGGTACTGGGAATGGGATGAATAGTGGTGGTGTTGATGAATTGGGGGTTGAAGTATTTGGGATTAGGTTTTCGTTCCCAAGTAGGAAATGCGGGAAGCGGGTTAGTAGGTGTCGGTGAGTCGGTAGAGGATGGAGAGGTGGTATGGGATGACGGTGAAGAGGCGGTGGGGTGAATTGGTAAGGGGCTGCCGGTTGGGGTGTGAATGGGTGTGGTAGATTCGAAGGTTGGGTGTGAAGGGGAATGAGATGGATTAGGGAGTTGAGAAGTAGGGGAGTGGATATGAACATTGGCATGAGAGAGTGGGGTGGACGTGGGGTTCGGATTGGGTTCAAGGTGAATAGGTGAGGTTTGGGTAATAACAGGGGATGTAGAGGATTGCATGGAAGGAGGTTATGAGTGCATGGTAAGATTAGGAGTGGAATTAGTAGACATGGGAGTGGTAGGAGTAAGTGGGGTGGAGTTTTGTATGGAAGGTGTGGAGATGATAGTAGCACTATTTGGGGTTGATGGGTGTTGATTTCTAAAGAGAATGGAGTCAGCAGTGGGAAGATAAATAGGGGATGTAGTTATTTTATGAGGAAAAATGTGTTCGACAAACTCAACATGGCGGGAGGGGTACAATCGCGAGGAGGCAATGTCAAGGAATTTATAGGCAGATTTTGACGATGAGTAACCAAAAAAAATGCAACGCGATGACCTGGGTTGTAGTTTGGATGTGTTGTAAGGTTTTAGTCATGGAAAATAGAGACAAACGAACGGCTTAAGTTTGGAGTAGTAAGGAGGGGAATTATATAGCCATTGGTAAGGAGATTGAAAGTTGAGAAGTTGGGTTGGTAGTCTATTAATGAGATAGACCGTGGTTTGGAAGGCATGGGACCAAAATGACATCGGAAGATGAGCGTAATGAAGGAGAGATAAACCGGTTTCAACAATATGGTGATGTCGACGTTCAGCTACACCGTTTTGTTCGGGGGTGTGGGGTGGTGTGGTGAAGTGAGATATGATCCGGGAGCGGGAATTACTAGCATAGCTAGCATTGAGTTTGTCCCATACTTGACGGGTTGTCTCTGCGGAAGAGACGATTGGTTGAATGGTTTCAGAGAGGCTTCCAAGGAGGGCGCTGATAATAATTTGATCTTGTCGGAACCAGAGGGTGTACTCCGGGTTCGGTTTTGGAATATCACCGACGATAAGCTTGGATGGTTGATTAGTTGGGCCAGTGATATGTTTGTCGAGATCAAGTCCTATGAGTGTGGACAAGATCTGTTTTCTCATGTGGTGAAATTGGATGATGTGAGTTTGATGGGAAAGTGTTGTGTTGCAGTAAGTTGGACAATGGAATTGGAAGATGCCATGGCTGAAGTATGTTATAGGTTGGGATTTTAAAAAGGATCGAACTCAAAGGAGTATTTACTGCTCTGATACCATAAGAGAGTTTGAATGCTAAAGGTTGATAATTTCATTGATGGTATATGATATATATACACAAATATTCGAGATAATACAGGAGAAATATATGGATCTCCATAACTACCTTGACTAGATAATGAATATAATTAAATTAAGTAATAATAATAATAATGACTTGGTCATCCATGTTTATCCGTAATACCCACAACCACCATCAAGGTCTGTGTCATGACACCAATGGAACCACCGTCGGCACTGCAGTACAAATGTTTCTTTTGGGTTTTCATTTTCTTTAATGGTTGGTATTATATACATTGTGAAGGTGTTTGATGCACCTCTAAAAGTTAGCTGAATAATAATCACAAATATACATCTAAAGTCTTGAGAAAACTACCCAACTATACAACTTTGAAACAAATGGATCTTTTGTACAAACCATACAACCACTGGGAAAGGTTACAACCCGCATTGCTCCATGCCTCCATGGCTCCACCTTAGCCAACGGCTGTAGTGGGCGTTTTGTAAGTATGCCTTTGTGCCAACACGATAAAGACCGCTAAGTTCACGACACTTAGACCAGCCAAAAGCCAAAAGAAATAGTCAAGGTGCTCGTAGTTAAGGTTGTCTGTTATCCACCCCGGGCTACCGTCACTAGTGGTAATGATCGTGACAATGGTCACAAGCAGAGCACTTACATAGCTCCCGAGGGAAGTTATTGTTAGTTGGAGAGTAGCACATAAACTTCTCATTGAATCAGGAGCTTGCTCATAAAAGAACTCTAACTGCCCGATAAATGTAAAAACTTCAGCACACCCGATAAGAAAGTACTGTGGCACCTGCCAGAAAATAGACATCGGAATGCGCTCGAGTTCATAGTAATCGTTTTTTGAAACAATCTTGAGCCTAATGACTTCAAGAACCCCAGCACAGACCATGCTAAATATGGATATGAAGAGGCTAGTTCCGATCCTTTGGAGCTGGGTCAACCCATTTTGTTGACCCGTGAGTCTCCTAGCCACGTGAACTATAACACGCTCATAGATAGGGACCCAAAATACTACGCTGATGGTGTCGAAAATCTCGAGTGAAGCCGATGGAATCTCGAAACCAGATGGGCCCATGCTAGGGTCGAGAGTGGACCCTTGCAGCACAAATAGGTTACTCATTTGTGAGTAAACAGTACTGAAAATGATACCAGTTGCCCATATTGGAAGAAACCGTAACACTGCTTTCAGTTCCTCAACTTGACTCACCGTACAAAGCTTCCATGAGTCTATCGACCTGGTTGTATGATCTGATGGTGTAATAACAGCTGCCTTATTGAAAAACAAAACTGAAATTAACAAGAAAATGCACTCAAGGAACAGTAAATACTAGCATATTAAAAGAGTTTTAGAGGTCATGACTTACATAAAGTCTAAGGTGTGATCGATCTTGCGGCCTCCAGAAATAGAAAAACGGGCATCTGAAGTCTCATATAAGAGTGAACTATCAAATGGCACCTCAATATTCTTCTTTCTAAAAGAAGCAACCACCACCTGGCAGAGGCGCATGAGCGGGCTACCACCTGGCATCTGGTTTCTATATAATTTAGTACCCAAAAAGAATGAAATAATAGCAATCCCCATTGCAGTAGTAGGAACCGAGAACCCCCAACCCCAGCCCACATTGTCTTGAATCCAAACTAAAACTGAATGAGTCATAAGTGCACCGATGTTTATGACAAAGTAAAACCAATTAAAGAAAGAACTCTTCTGGTTTTCATCAACCTCATCATGATCATCAAACTGATCAGCACCATAAGATGAGACACAAGGTTTAATTCCCCCGGTTCCCAATGCCACAAGGTAAAGAGACATGAAGCATAGGGCGATTTGAGCTTTAGTTGCACTGCAGACATCTTTTTCATAACATGTTGGTTTAGCCGGGGGACCGATGCTGATAGTGTTAACATCCCCATGCCCTATAATCACAAAATGGCAGAATCTTGTTGCTTAGATTGGTGGCAAATAAGCACGTTGGGTAACAGGTCATAACATGTATACTTTTAAAAGGTTCGTATTGGGTTGACCCGAAACATTTTATAGTTAGGACCATTTAAGTTCGTAACAAATAACAAGTATGTCAAGCATGATTATAATATTTGTATTTCAGTAATAACATAACTAAGCCAAAAACTGTGGACATATATGACCCATTTGATCTGTTTCCTGTTTACTTAACCTTTCGAATTATACACGTTTGACCCTTTAGAAACAAACACAACCCATATCCCATAGTATCATACTCATAATTGCATAGATAATGAAGAGGTGGCAATGGTCCAGTATCGACCAAGATAAGTATCAGCCACAAACGCCCCGATCAACGGAGTAAGAAAGCAAGTTCCAGTCCAAGTTGAGAGATTTCTTGAAGCCGTTGCGCTATGCTCATTCAAATGATACTTAAAGTACCGTACTAAATTGGAGCTCATTCCATAATAAGCCATTCTCTCACAACATTCATTGCCTATATATTACACTATGAATGAATATAATTCCACATACAGATACATCATTAAAGGATAAAGATTATACTCGCCTAAGATAAAGCCGCATGCCTTCCATGTCCCGGTTCTTCTCTTGTTAGCCGGATTGTTGAGGTAATCTACAGTCCCATCTTTTGTACACATGTCATCATCATCTAGCTTTGATTCTAGCAAATTACGCATACTTGATTCGGTATCAACTTCTTGATAGTCACCTGCAAATGAAAGATTATTAAAGATGTGTATGCACAACCTGGTTCAGGTCAACCCAAATGTCAAAAATCTAAGAGAATTTCATGTTTTCATCACATATTCAAACTTTGATATTTTAAGAAGAAACCCAAATCCAGATATCAAATTTCATGATCATATACGTAAACAATTTAGTATCTCCAAATTCTTTTCATTTAATTTGAAAATTGGCTTATAATAATCCAAACTGTGATCAATTGATTGATAAGAATTTATACAGACAATTTGACCATTGACACTCTAAACTTTTGCTTTTATTGCTAAGAGCAATCTCACTGCATACTCATTATACATACACATTCGAATCGCTTTCGCTTTCAACTCAATTTCACTTACAAAAAATGTAAGTTTCCATGGTCTTGAACCTCCGGTATTTGCATTTCTTCACTTATCGGGCTCCGATTTCCATCCCGCTTCTTCAATACACTTCATGTTTCACCAAACTTAGTTCCGATTTCCTGTTTTGCACCTTTTAGTAATTGCGCATTTGGTCCTCGTGGTTTCATCCTGTGCTTATTCACCTTAAAATAAGCTCCCTTAAGCTCCAATCACCTATAATCCAAAACACAAACAATTTGAACTTGTTCTACCATAACCATGATGTAAAATCAAACATTTAGATCAATTAAACACCAAATTATTGACAAGTGATCAAGAAGATGGTGCAGGTGTTGGAGCTTCAACTGTGGAGACGGATACGATGGACACGAGCATCTTCATCAACATCATTGCGGTAATAATCTTCATTGATGAAAGTCTCTGTAGATTTTGGTGGTGGTTCAGGGGTGATACAATGCTCGTCTACCATATGTTTGTTAGCGCTCGACCGCCAATTGGAATAGACAATACAATTTCTTCTTCCTCTGAGAACTCTACTTTGATTCCTGCCTCCTGGTGTGTCTTTTTCCGTTCCTAGTGCTTTCCTGTTATCGTGGTAGAGGTTTTGGTAATAATGTTTCAAGAAAAAGAAGGAAGAAGATGGGGTGTGGTGGGTCCCATATGCATTATTTTGTTATGATTTATTAATTTTAACTTAGAAGCATTTTAGTTATTTTTTAAAAAGTTAACAAAAAAATTAACTTTCGTCTATGACAAGGATCTTTTTTGTTACGTTCGTGCATACCTTGAGATCGACCTTGTAGTCTTTCAAACTTGAGGACTGAAAGTAAAGACAAACATAACCACAGGACCTTTCATGTAATTAACTCTAAAATTTCAGACCAAAATTTGCTCAATCCAAAATATCATAGGGCATGTTATTAGTGAATTAAAAGTTGTGTACTCTTCTGTTATTCTGAATTTACCCTAGAAAAAAGACTTTGATGATGAATTTGCTTTATAGTTTCATTTATGTTGCTGGGTAGAAGAAACATAATTTTTTAAACTTTTTACTATTCTAGTTATTATTTAATGATATAATGTTATCTTATCTGAAATTAAAATATCCTAAAAGATTGTGACACTATATTTTTTTTTACTATACTCTATGACCAGAAAACCCTATTAAGTAATCTAGAAATTAAGAAACTAAAAAGATAGTGTAGCGGACAACAAAAAATAATAAATTATGAGAAAATTAAATTGCTGTTTCTTGAGTGAAATCTTTTCTAACATTCACAGACACTTTGGGAATTCTAATTGAATTAGTACATGAGTTGAAACAAATAACTTGGAAATTCTAAAGACAGGCTTTAGAAACAACAAACGAGGGCCAAATATAAGGTTGAGACATGTGACTAAATGAAAGCACACAAGCAACTATGATTTTGACAACTTAAAAAATAAATAGAGAACTTAGATTCTTATTGAGTTGAATGATGGGAGGGAAGCAATGTGGGGGAGGGAGGCGACGTGGGCAATCCTGCTAAAAGGAACCTCCACGGATTTGTGTAATTGTCGAATTTTAGGAATGTATCAGATCTAATCTATGGTTAGTTATAGGTGGTTTTGTCTAGTTTCACGTTGTGGATCCAATAAACATATAATTATGATATAAATGCCTATGTATAATTTAATAAATTATTTAGTATATAATTATGGACCTTATAATACTAGAGTTTGGATTCGGGCTTACTCCCATCGGTTTGTGGTATTCTAGTGATCCAGATAAGAGACTACTTCTATTGAAGAGTGATGAAGATACCACTAGATTAATTTTTATATATTGCCTATTGGAGTTAACGTGGTTATGAAGATTAACTTGTATGTTGTAAGAAATAAGTTAAATGTCGATATCGAAAAATATAATTTGTAAATGATAATCACATAGACATGATTCACAATAACATGTGTTATTCAAATCAATATTTGGTAACCATACTAACGAGGCATTCCCTACTTACACTAACTAAATTGGATTGTCATCACTAGTTAATTAAAAATGATCACACCAATGGAATGCTTTTATTATACTAACTAAAGTAAACATCACCATTAGGTAAACAAAGATTCAAATAACAGATAATCATTATCATATCGACAACTCACAAACATTACTAGTAGATGACCAAAAAGAGAACAACACATGTAACCCTGGTCACAAAGTCACAATCCTTCACCCATGGCCACACCCCTCCTTGAAGGCTACGTGTTCCATGCCCTCCACCATGGAGGCAATAAGAATGCTCTTAGGTGAAGGAGAAACGAAAAAGTATTTGCAGGCCTCGTAAAATTATGCAGTGACACCCTCCTTTACTTATTTATTTGTTATATATCTAATTATTTATTTATTTATTTATTTATTTATTTATTCTTGAGAGAAATTAAGATCTACACCAACTGTCATCTCGTACTCAAAATTCCAAACGTCAAAGGACGAACCCAAATAGTAACCACCTTCAATGGGGCCATCCCCTTTCTGGGTGTCTCATCGACGTCCCGTTTTAAGTGTTGGAAATGCTACAAGAGAGTAAAAGTGTTAAAGAAATTAAGACTATCTCACTTTCTGTATTAAAAAAATATAATTGTAAATACGATTGTTAGAATCATTCTTTAGACCTATATTCAAATAAGAGATACTAATGATAAAAGTAATTTTTAATATAGCATTACAAAAGTTTTTGAATATGATACATAAAACAATATATTACTCCTATATCTTTCTCTCTTGTATTTTACAAGATTAATTTTTATCAACGTTTTCAGAACCGGATCGGATGTCGAATCGGACGTCTTAGTGGTTTAGTGGTCGAACCGGTCGTACCAGTTTTAAAAACCGGATGACATCATAATAAATAAATAATATATATA
>BJCM01232815.1:0-29146 GCA_018326385.1 Flaveria bidentis
AAAACTGTTTTTTGTTTCTTAGTGTCTTCTAGGGAGTTTAGATAGAACTTAATGTCATTAGCTTGGTTAAAAGCTACAACTTCAGTTTCCCTAAGTTGTTTATTCAAAAGTTCTATCTTTTCTTTATAGTTGTGCTCATTTTGTTTTAAGACTTTATTTGCTTCCGTGCACAGTTGTAAGTCCTTTAGTAAGTTATCATTATGGTCTAATAACCTAGCAAATTTCAAATCAATACTTTCCCTAAATTTATTGCAATCTGAACAAGCATGATTATTGAAAAGTTGAGTAGTGGTACTTACCTGAGAGGGTGAGGTTGAATCAGCCATCAAAGCAGTGTCTGACTTTTCTGGTTCTGGTGATTCTGGACTTGTTGAACTTGTCTCTTCTTTAGGCAGATGATCAAATATAGTTACAGTTTCATCAACATTTGACATCGCGAGTTCCACTGCAATATCACCTTCACTTGCTGAGTCATCATCTAGATCTTCAACACTAGCGATGTTGGATTCTCCCAGAGACACAAACTGAAAGCTCCAATCTTGTCCTTCGTCATCGTGAGCAGTCAAGTCTTTAGGATCCTTGCTTGACGAAGTAGGACTGCTTGTGGGTTTATCCTGACAAGTGAAAGATGAGAATGGATTCCCATTTCCTGTCTTCTTGGGCTTTACACATTCACGTTTGAAGTGCCTCTTTTCTCCACAGTTGAAGCAAGTAACTTTGGTCTTGTCAAAACCAAAAGTTGTGTCCTTGGTAGCAATCAAATTCTGTCCGGTCTTCTTAACAAACTTCTTAGCTCTCCGAACAGCACTTGCTAAGGCCCACATGATGTCCATTCTCTCCAGCTTTGTCTCGTCTACCTGCTCGTAGTCCTCATCTGCCAGATGGCAGTTCCCAATCTTCCCAGCAACTAGTCCGTCATAGGAGTGAACGACCAGTGCTAAGAGATCCATGTGCTCTTTTGCTACTTCCACTATAACATTCCCGAGATTCTCAATCTTCAGTTTTGTAGCATTGGCTTCAGGTGCTATGTATTGAGTACAAGACGATCCTGACGTGTTAGATCCTAAAGTGGTAGCTTGAGATGGACCAGCCAAACTCGACAAAAATGCCATTTGAAGTGGTGCTCCAGACGTTTTGGCTTGTGGAGTTGAGTTGTACAGTGCCGGATTCTGATCATATGACGACTTTTGGGCCCTGTACTTCATCCTCAACTCTTCATCTCTCAGCTTCAGAATGAAGTCGTTTATATCTAAGTTCGCGAGCAAATCATTCTGTCTGAGGTTGGATACAAAGGAAACCCACTTCTCTGGCAACCCATCTGCAAAGTTTGAAACTTTATCTTCCATAGATGTGGTGACTCCATGGGTGTGCAGCTCACTCATCAAATGGTAGAACCGATCAATGACATCGTCCAAGCTCTCTTTTCCCATTGATGAGAAGTTATCAAACTCCTTTTCCAACGCTTTAGCCTTTAGAGCTTTTAACGATGCATTTCCTTCATACCTCTTTTCCAATGCATCCCACAGCTTCTTAGCTTGCTTGTTCTCAGAAAATTGATGGAAGATGTGTTGATACATATATGTACCTAGATCCTGATCTAAATGTAATATGTCTTACACTTGTGTAATTAGTGGGTACTTAATGAAATACTAATGTTTGGTTGTGTTTATAATGTTTAATATTTCATTAATGAATCGTTTAACGTATATTGACTTTATGGGTTTGTGATTGTTTAATGTTATATCTATTTATATTATATAATGATACACACATATATGAACATGTTATATATGCTTACAGTTGTTAGACATGTTCTGAATCATAAAAGGTTCAAGAATGTGTTTAACTAAGTAATCTGATTCAGTTGCACGACTGGACCATGCGAATGGGCCAATCGCACGACTGAACCATGTGATTGAGTCAATCACACTACTAAGTCATAAGAGTGACTCAATCGCACGAATGAATCAATCATATGACTCAGTCGCACGACTGAGCCAGTCGCCTAGCTCAGTCGTACGAATGAAAACTGTAACCTATAAATACCACTTAATTCGTGGAATAACGTTTTTTTACGAGAATTCATAACCCTAGCCGTCCAAGTTCGTCCAGGTCGTCTCTTCCAAGTTCATAGAACGTTTCTGATCATTCCTAGTCTATTCTTAACGTATTCTAATCGTTAGGATTGATCGGATTAACGATTTCCCTGATTGGATCGCCAATCAAATAAGATTCCGCACTATTTGATCTGGTTTCACGTTGAATCAGTTAGTACACCGTACGCCCCATCTGCACCTACAGGCATACTATATCTTGTCTCTATCGACTCCCATAGATTGGTATCTGCTCCATTTAAGTAAATCTCAAATCTTTTCTTCCATTGTGGGTAATCATCTAACGTTATAAGCTTAAGGGGCTTGTTATGATTTCCCACTTCATTTTCTAGAAGCAACAGATTTTGAATCCTGGAGTCCCTTCCGGCGGTGAACGTTGAATATTGATCCTCCATTACTAATAACTTTGAACTTTGGAACAAACTGTTTTACTTGTGCGAATGAAGGTGTGCGATTGGATTCAGTCGTGCGATTGAGTCAATCGCGACTGAAGCTGCTGAATCTTGAGAATTCGAAAGTTTAAGGTATTTTGACGCAAAAACACGAATTTCTCAAGAACCCTAATTGTCGTATGTTGGAAAAACGTTAACTTTACGACCTGGAGACGTCCAAAATAACGTTTGACACAAAAAAGATTGCGTTTTTGTGTGAAAAACATAATTTTATATCAAAATCGATTGAATCACACGTAAATCAAGAGCCAAAGCTCTGATACCACTTGTTAGGGACCATGTACTGGAAGGAGTACTAACTGATTCACGTGTATACCAACTCAAATAGTGCGGAATCCTATTTGATTGGCGATCCAATCAGTGAGAACGTTAACCCGATCGATATAAGATTAAAGTAAACGTTAAAAACGAATAAGAATCGATCAAGAACGATCTATGAACTTGGACTGGCTTTCTTGGACGTTCTGGACGGCTAGGGTACGAGTAGGAGTCGAATTCTTCAAAGTGTTATGTTTTTCAACGAATTAAGTGGTATTTATAGGTTAGGGTTACTCATTCGTGTGACTGAACCATTAGCATGGTTCAGTCATGCGACTGAGTCATGCGGTTGATCCATTCGCACGACTGAGTGTTCAGTCGTGCGACTGAGTCAATCTCATGTCACAATTGTGCGATTGATCCAGTCTCCTGGTTCAGTTGTGTGACTGGTTTATTAGCATAAAGTTGTTCATGCGTATGGTCCATTAGCATAGGCCATTCGCATGGGAACTTCATATGACTAAGTTTGAATATGTTTCTCAATTATTCTTCGACTATGATCTATTCAAACAACCACCAACCTATATAGTTGGTTCAATATGCGTTAATAAATGATAAACATTAAAACATACACTGAAACATTAAATATTAAGATCAACAATTACATATTCTGTTTCATTCAACTCATATATTTTATTTACATTAAGGACATGACAGACATATTACATTAAGATCGTAAACGAGGTACATATGAATCAACAGAGTTCAATGTAAAACCTTAACCGATGGTAATCCCCCATTACTTCTAGTCTAATCACATACAACCTTGACGCATTTGATCTCGTTGTACGACCCAACTGAGCATTTTATTTGAAAAATAATTCAATCTTTCACTTATACAACCCAATTAAGTTTTTCATATAAATTCACAACTCAAAATTTAATTAAAAATATCACTATCTTATTACAAATACATAACCGAATATAACTCCATTTTTTTACATAAATTCACCACACAACCTAACGCAACCCGTCCAACTTTTCAATATATATAAAAATATAAATTATGATTCCTTTTTATAAATACTAACAATAATATTTATAAAAATCCAATAAATCGTTTATTTGAAATGTTGAAAATCAATAAAAAAATTTTAAAGAACCAAGATTACAGTGAAAATTGAAAAAAAAATATAAAATAATAATAATAATACACAATTTGGATACCACCTACCGTTGTCTTGTTCGGTTTTATCAATTCTCAGATTTAATTATAAAGTTTACAGACAATTGTCCAAAGTCAAAACACCAGCTGTGAACTCGTAAACGCAGATCACGGTTTCCTATACAAGTATTGATTCTTTCGCCATCTGTTTAAAATCTGTAGCTCCTTTCGTTATTAGCTAGTTTGATGATACATTGAATTGAAACCCCATGTCTTCTTCAGATGAAGAGCTCGATCTCTTACGAATTCCACTAGAAGATATACTAATCGCCACCAATGATTTTTCTGAAGAAAATGTGTTAAAACGAAGTGAAACTTCAGATGTTTACAAAGGAGTGCTGCCCTTAGTAAAGATCCGTGATGTTGCTATACGGAGGTATACTAATACTACTCTCGCATTTGACTTCTATGAAGAGGTTAAGATGTTATCTCATTTCAGTCATAGAAACATCGTGTCTTTGATTGGTTTTTGTGACGACAAAGATGAAAGGATGATAGTTATGGAACATGTGGTTAATGGAAGTCTTGAGAAACATCTAACAACCCTCACATGCTCCCAAAAATTGAATATATGTTTGGGTGCTGCAAAGGCGTTGATATACATGAATAAAGATAGTATCATCAAGGGTGGGTTCAAAATATTGTTAGATGAACATTGGGAAGCCAAAGTGCTAATAATTTGTGCAGAAAACACCGAGTATGAAGACACTGATGTGGTGTACTTTTGGGGTGTCATGATGCTCGGAGTGCTTTGTGGGAGGAAAGCAACAGCTGAAGACGTGAATCGATGTCGAGAGATAGAGGATCTCACGCATCTGGATGATCTGATTGTTCAAAATTATCTGAGTACACAAATGCACCAACGGTCGCTGGATATCGCCTCAATAACAGCATATGACTGCTTGAATGAGCAGCCTAATCGACGCCCTAGTATGCATCAAGTTGTGACAAGGCTTCATCATGCGTTTGATATTCAAATGAAACATGAAAATACTGTAAGTACTTCCATTAACCACCTTTTAGTTTAAGCTGTCAATTAAGGTTGAATGATAGATTAATATGATTACTCATATTGGAGGTTGGGTTGATTTTCTTTATGTAACCTTTAATATTAAATCCTTTCTGTTAATTATCTATGAAAATAGCCCTGAACACTCTTTCTTTTTTCCATACAGTTACGGGTGGAAAAAATTGCATACTTGCAGATTCCATTTGAAGAAATTGTGTCGGCCACAAATAATTTTCAAAATACATACATGTTCAAGGAAAAGAAATATAACAACGTGTATAAAGCAGAGCTAAATCATTTTGATAGAGAAAGTGTGTTTACAGTGGAACGGAAAAACAAAGGTAATCTGCTAAAAAAGACGGTTTTTATTGCACGCAACGACAATGGTGATTGCATAACAACAGCCAGTCTCGTTTCAGAAATTGAAATGCTTACTAGTTGTAAGCATCCCAACCTACTCCCTTTTCTTGGCTTTTGTTATCAAGGTTTTGAGATGTGTCTTGTTTTTGAAATTGCTTCCAAAGAAACTCTCATTGATTATCTAGAATGTCCCGGTAACAATTCGTGGGAACAAAGAATACGTATGAGCCTTGATATTGCACATGGCTTGAAGTACCTTCACCAAATCATGGAGGGAAAACTAGATATGATACACCAAGTCATGCAAAGCGCGTGTATTTTCTTAGATGAGAATTGGACCGCAAAGATTGCTAACTTGAACCTCCTCATGGTCAAACCAAAGTATTCTCCTTTGTTGCAACAATATGAAAGTGTGGGAGTTGGTGGCCATATTTACTTTCTCGGAGTAATTCTATATGAGATCCTAACTGGGAGGTTGGTTTCTGATCCACTTTACATCACTAAAAGAGTCAATGGGCTTGCAACGCTAAAGAATATGGTAGATCGTACGATAATGGGAAAAGCTCAAGAGTCTTTAGATGCATTTACCTTAATCACATATCAATGTTTGGCACCAGATACTCCAAACGAAACTCCAAACGAGCGTCCTACATTGGAAGTTGTCATCAAGTCTCTTGAGAAAGCATTAGACTTTCAAGTAAGTAAATGTTTAAGTTAAAAATAGCTATTTTTTTCTACTTATTATCCTTAATATATATCTATATTATACATATAAGAAAGGACAACAAAGTAACTTTACATAAGATTTTAGGTAATTACAAGTTTTAAAACTCATTGTACAATCCTTTAAAACAAAACCAATTGTTTCTTTTTCATTTTGACATCGGTTGGTTGGTGAAAAAAATATAGGACAAACCACTATAAATAGAAAAGCATCCTTAATTTAGAAACTTAAACTATGCATGCTTTTTATGCCTTTTTTTTGACTAAGTTGAATAAAAAATTAACCCCTTTTGTTAATAAAAATTCGTTGGTTCTTTACAATAAGAATAATACCTCAAACTTTTATGGCAACTAATTAGTAGATTACCCCAAAAACTTAATTACAGTAGCATACTATTACTCTGTTTATATAGGCTAACTTAAGTTGTTAAACTACTATTCAAATAGCTATAGTATATAATTTAATAATATAGGATTAAACTGACATGTTGAAATCCAACTTTGGATAACACCGACCACTAGTCCAAGACTAGAAATTGTCGCTAACAACCTAATACTAAGAAACCTAATTTACACTTTGAATTTAGAGATTAGAGAAGCTTTAGATCTCATACTATTTGGCTAAGTTAAAAAACAGGTTACAATATTCACTTTGCATTGAGAGGTTACTTCAAATACAAGACGTGCATGATGAAGTTTTTGGATGTGTTTGCTACAACATTCCGCTGTTTTGCATCCATATTAATATGTTAATGTAGTGTTTAGTAATAAATGTTATTCTAACTCAACCAAAATATTTGTGTTACAAGATATTTCGAGTATAACAATTCCTTTTTTCTCATCATACAGTTACGGTTGAAAGACAGCTTTGCATACTTGAAGATTCCACTCAGTGATATAAAGTTGGCCACATATGATTTTGCCGATGCATATTGTATTAAGTCTCAAGGAGATAACATGGTGTACAGAGGAGAGCTGGATCATTTTTATACGGAATGTGTGTCGACAATAGAAGGGGAGAATAATAGTGAGCTGCCAAAGAAGACAGTAATTATTAAACGACTCATCGATATTCAGAAATATGAAAAGCGAAGAAATGAATTCATTGCAGAAATTGAAATGCTTAATAAATGTAAGCATCCCAACCTACTCTCTCTTCTTGGCTTCTGTGATGAAGATTCTGAGATGATTCTTGTTTTTGAATGTGCTTTTAAACAAACTCTCGTTGATTATTTGAAAAGCATGAGTACGACTTGGGAACAACGAATACGTATATCCCTTGATATTGCACACGGGTTAAAGTATCTTCACGACATGGAGGGTGAGTCAAGTATCATATATCAAGGAATGCTTAGCGCGTATGTTGTTATGGATCAGAAGGGGACCGCAAAAATAGCTAACTTTAGATCGTGGTTATGGGGCCCCATTGATGTACCTCGGATACCATCCAACCAAAGACTTGTTGAAGTTGATATTTATTCTCTTGGAATATTTTTATTTGAGATCCTAAGTGGGAGGTTAGCCTATGATCCATTTTACAAGGCCGAAACTGTGGATGAGTTTGCATCCATGGCACGACGACACTTTAATGAAGGAAAACTAGAGAATATTGCAGATCCTAGGATAATGGAAGAAACTCAAAAGTGCAGTTATACTGTAAAAATTGGACCGAACCAAGATTCTTTCTACACATTCTCCAAAATAGCATATCAGTGTTTGATAGAAACTCCAAGCGAGCGTCCTACATTGGAAGTAGTCATCAAGTCACTTGAGAAAGCATTATACTTTCAAGTAAGTAAACTTTTCTTATGTCGGTAATCAATTTAGTAACTATATCATGTTTTTTGTGTATTCTTATGATTTCGATCTTCTTTTCTTCTTTTCTTGCATGTATAGGCTATAACCCTCTCTTTTAATGTAATACTTGGTGTTGTAGTTGCATAACTTAGAACATTTGAAGATTCCACTTGAGCATATACAGTTGGCCACAGAGAACTTTCACCCAAAATATCTTCTTGGGTATGGCGGATATGGGGAAGTGTACAAAGCAGAGCTTAATCATCTTGATACAAAAAGTTTCTTGGCATCCAAAATGCATAATGAAGTTGAACTTCCAAAAGTGCGTAACACTGTAGCGATAAAGCGCATCTTCAATAAAAAAGATGGTGAAGCGGGGTTCTTGGCCGAACTTGATACGCTTAGTACATGTGAGCATCCCCATATAGTGTCTCTTCTTGGATTTTGTGTTGAGGGTAATGAAATGCTCCTTGTCTATGAACATGTGTTTCATGGAAGTTTGGATGATTTTTTGGAGAAAAACATGATTAATCTTACATGGATGCAACGTTTGAAGATGTCCATTGATATTGCACAAGGATTAAAGCACCTGCACACAGACACCGATGACAAAAGAAGGATAATACACTGTGATATAAAAAGTGCGAATATTCTATTAGGAAGGAACTGGGAGGCAAAGATTGCTGATTTTGGGCTTTCTAGATTTCATCCTATGAATCAACATGACAGCACCATAAATACAATGCATATTGCAGGTACAAATGTGTACTTAGATCCAGAATACGCTAGAACAGGTAAGTTAAAAAAAGCATCGGATATTTACTCCTTTGGAGTCGTTTTATTTGAGATCTTCTCAGGGACATTGGCATATGATTCAAAATACACGTATGAAAATGAGAAGGGGCTTGCACCCATTGCACAAAGACACTTTGAAAATGGAACACTAAAAGAACTTTTAGATCTCAAAATCACTAATGAAGCTCATGAACTTAGTTCTAGTCTGAAAGTAGGACCTTGTGAAGATTCTTTGAATGCATTTTCAAAAATTGCATATCAATGTTTGGCAAAAACTCAAGCAAAGCGTCCAACAATTGAAGACGTCATCAAGGAGCTTCAGAAGGCGGTGAAATTTCAAGTAAGTCAGTTTAAAAAATACGATCTTACTAGTTATAGATGTGATAAATAGGAGTAAGTATTGCATATGTGTATGTGTGTGTGCGTGTCTGCGCGTGCGTGCGCGGGCGCGGACGCGTGTGTGTGTGATTGGGATAAAATGAAAACCATGTTTATAATTAAAAACCATGAAACCCACCTCTAGCTAGCCAATCATATAATTTTTAGATTATTTATTTTCTAAATTGTTTAAAATGTATTTAACTAAACTCAAATATCATTTTTTAAGGTCATTGTATATTTTTTTTATTTTAACCCTAATGAAGGATAATGATGACAAAAGGAGTTACTTATACATAACTTGTATGTGTTACATATACTTAACCTGTAGTTTTACACATGGTAACAAGATCATGCATATTCGTAAGCCTTGGTTTTTACGTTTTTTAATTATAACATAGTTTTCAAGGAATTCTTCCCTATATATGTGTGTGTTAATTTATTATGAATTAAGGATTGTAGGAATTTTATTAGAACATTGGTTTCAGAAACTTAGGCAACATTTATTTTCTTAGGGTAGCGTAACTTGTAAAAAGCTTAAGTATTCATGTTCGGCTTTTATTTTGTGAGCTATACTTTCAAAATTAAAATTTGTGGTTAATAATCAATTAAATATACATTAGTTATCAATGAATTATGACATTTACCCACACAAAGGTATGCACGTACCTCTATGCAGTTTCTATATATTCGACATATTATTGAAATAAACGTACTTTCCGGCCAATTTAATGTTTAAAAACATTGTCTACAGGAAAACCGAAAGGACACCTTCAAAATGTTACTTGAAGACATATCATTGGGAGTAAGAAACTTCAATGATGAAAATTGCATCATAAGAGGAGGATACGGGAAGTTATATAGAGGAGAAGTTCAATACAATAACGAGAATGTGAAAGTTGTCGTAAAGCGGTTCAACAGATCGGTTCAGGAACATTGTTATTTGACAGAGTTTGAATTTCTTTTCACTCATAAACAAGAGAATATCATTGGTCTTAAAGGATATTGTAAGGAAATGGATGAAAAAATCATTGTTTATGAGAACGCCTCTAACGGATGTCTCTGTAGTTATTTGAACGATACTAACTTTTCATGGAGCACACGACTTAAAATATGCATTGATATTGCAAAGGGGTTGAATTTTATTCATGGAGGAGAAGGAGGGCAAGAAGTTGTGATACATAGAGACATAAAAAGTTCCAACATCCTTTTAACAGAGGGTTGGAAAGCAAAAATTTGCGGTTTCGAGCTTTCCTTAACATATCCAATAAACCAAGAGTTGGAGTATGATGACAAGCGAGATGTTGTAGGCTCACCTGGCTATTGTGACCCATTGTATTGGGAAACTCATAGCTTAACCAAAGAATCTGACATTTACGCATTTGGTGTGATTTTATTTGAAATCTTGTGCGGGAGATTGGCGTGTCCAGAGGACTTCGTAGATAGCAGTCAGTTTTTGGACGTCATGGTTAAGCGTCACTTTCAAGTAGCACGAGTTGACGAGATAGTATTTGAGGGTATAAAAGAACAAATTGTGCCGGAGTCATTGGCTACATTTAGAAGGATCGCATTTCAATGCTTACATGAAGAGAGAACAGAACGACCCACCGCGGGCGAGGTGCTAGTACAACTTCATAAAGCCTTGGAATTTCAAGTGAGTTTTCACAAACTTACAAAAAAGTATTAGTTTTCATGGAGATGCATTACTATACATCATAGAAACTGGAATACACAAATCAAAACCAAGATCTTTTTGTTGTATTTATTTCTCAATTCTTAAATAAATTAAATATCAAAGTGGAAGTTATAATGGGCTTTTAAATTCAGATGTGTGATGCATTAGAAACATTATTCTTAATTCTTTAAGTAATATGCAGGAGGCTTATGAAATATGGGAAGCTAAATTGCCTGTAAACTACAATGAAATACTTCTATTTTCAGAGTCTCCAGATATCTACTTCACAATGGCCAAAAAGGATATCCACAACATACTTTTTAACGGAATCCTCCTTAAAGACGATAACTTGGTATTGGTTACTTATCATATGTTATTTTGTATTTTGAAGATCTTATTCTGATTTGTAAACAGTACCTAATCATTGATTACAAGATTCCCAACTCTAGACAAGATTAACCACAACTGTATGCAAACGCAGATTAGATATCTAATCAGTATTGATTAACTAGTTTTCTCTAATATACACACTTTCACAATTTATATGAATCTTGTTAGTTACAAAGTGTTCTAGAGGTCAAAAATATTATTATGAGGATAAGTTTACAATCAATCATTCTTCTACATGCTACGGCCTGGTAATGATGAAGTTTGTTTTGTTATGTTTAACAGTGGTTTTCAATTGGTGATAATGGAGAAAGAAATGAGATGATATCAGCAAGATTGTTTTCATTTAAAAATCGTTGGTCACATAGGTGGAGATCTATTCAAGGGTCAAGGTTCTTCTCTCTTTCTCTTAATGTTTGATTTTTTATGTTATATGTTCCACATCATAACAAGCCATAAAAAAAGGTATTTACTTTATGAGCCCAAACGTATAATTAATAGAATTAAAAATTTATATTTTTGTTTTCCAATTTTTTTTTTCTGGAAAAACATGAATAACTTAAAATACATGTTCAATAGAGTTATTCATATAATGTTCATGAATAACACAAAGCTTAAAGCGCGTTTTGGTTCCGAAATGTGTTGGAAATAAAATTGGAGTTGGAATTTGAATTGAAATAATAAGTAATTAAATTTAAACTTGGCGGGATCCAGGGATCGATGGAATTTGAAATCTTTCAAAATTTGGAATGATTTTGATATCGTTCATTTGAAGGAAGTTGAGGGATTTCATTCCAATTCAAATTCCTTGTCAACCAAACACGTTAAGAATGCAATTCAAATTTCAATTCCAACAAATTTCTGCCAAGCAAACACATTTTTTACTAGTGAACTTCAAATACTAATTCCATTAAGTTCCTTTGAATTTCTACATACCAAATGCACGCTTAGTTTTGTACTTAGTAAATATAATTTGAAGCCAAGTTAATTATGTAAAATTATGTGTAGGTTTCGGAAAGTAGCAGAGATGTTGGATATTTCGAATCTGAATATCCAAATCAAGATAAGACCTCAGCTTTTACCATGTGATGTAAACTATAGTGTTCACCTGATATTTAAATTTTGTGGTCCAAGTAAATCGCATGCTAAAAAAAGGATATATGTGAACCTAAAGTACAAAATGGGGAAGGAAAACTTGCATTCATATTTTGCTACATGGAGAGATAACGACTGGATGGTAATTGAATTGTGCCGATTATCAAATCACAAGAAAAATACTAATTTTGAGGTTCTACTATTGGGACTTTCACGATGCTATTGTGATAGTCGCGCCATCTATATTGAAGGGCTTGAGTTTCGAGCCGTTGATAATGCAAGTTTGAAAATACATTTTATTTTTATTTTTTTATATTTCTGAACAGATCTACCTTCGTAGGTAACATTTTCTTTTCTACATGACAATCATAACATGGCCTTACCATATTTATCAGATGACACAAGAAAAGATGGAGAAGTTAGAAGTACAACAGATGCTTTGGCACCCGCTAAGTAAAATGGAAAGAAAGGTTTATCATATGGAATCTTCTGAGCGGATTGTGTACGACCCTGCTAACCTGACACTTTTGAATTCAAAATCCTTGGCCCTACCCAGGTTTGTTTTTTCTTTTTTAAATTTCATGATATTATCTCATTCAAACTCTTCCCTTCCCTTGTGCATTCCCTATTCATACACATCCTCATTTATCTTTGCAAAACGGGTGGGTTGGGTGTAATCGGCTAGAGGCTCGAGTCAAAATCTAATTGTTCTAACCAAAATGAGGGTCAGTTGAAATAGGTCATTTTACATAATAAACATCTTATGATTTCACACATTATATATTGTGACATAGTTTATTGGTGGGTAGTGGGGCCTATTTGGGCAGGTACTAGGTTTGATAAATGACTTGTATGGTTTAAACTTTTTTTCCTAATCAACTCATTTATTTAAGAATAGGTCAACATCACACTTATCATATGTGTATTTAAAATAATACGTCAGATGTGGTTTTGTATGGCTTAATAATGTGATTTACGATTAAGAAGGCAATCACATGAATTATTGAACATGCAGATCTGAATGGATATATAAGGTTCCACGGCGGTCCGTATTTTGTATCAAGTGGTATATAAAGAAATTTCAAATCATGATGTCTCAAAATACAGAATGCGCATGTTACCTTGTGTTTAAGCTTTCAGAAAACTGTGACGGGTTGTATTGTCCGGTTATAATACGAGATCAATTCCACTGGAAGAGTAAAGAGATTATTTATTTTAGATCCCCTAACCTATGGAATTTACATGATATTGACCGTGTTCCAAACAAGAGGAAAGATGGGTGGTTGGAGGTTATTGTTTCCAAATTCAACTCAGATTTTGTGTTAAAAAATGGTTTTCTTTCGGGAAAACTAAAACTCGTAAGTTATGAAGGAACTATGTTAGGCCTTATTATACGTGGCCTTGAGTTTCGGCCGATGGAAGAATAGATATAAGACAACTAACTATATGGTCTATTCATAACATTTATCTTTTATTTTTAATATAGCGCCCAAAGAGTTTACGTTCTCAATGCTAATGTGTAAAAGTGATGGTTCTTTCGGTTTTTACGTATGTTTTATTTCAAAAGATATTGGATGTTTTCGTACAACCAGATTTGATGATAAATAATGTCCACGAGCCTAGATGTAGTCTGCTGAAAGTTTTATAAAATGTTCAAAATATTTTACCCATTTAGTTGTGTTAAACTATGTTTTGGGTGAAAGTATGTAAACTTAAAAACAATTTGTTCGCACTCAAGAGATCGTAAATCATTTTATTATAGTTAGTTTGACACCTTCCTACTTATGTGAGTAAGTAAATTAAATTAAATCAGGTAAACAAATTTCTTTTCCTAAGCTTTTACACGTATGAATAGTTTTTTATATTTATGCGTTAAACATTTTTCTACAATACAACAAATGTGATGATTCTTAGGTATTTGGTTGGAATGAATGAAATAAAATGAAATGAAATTAAGAAACTAGTATAATTTTCAAGTAAAATTATGATTGAATAAACAATTAAAAGTAAACCCAAAGGAATGTTTCACCTTAAATTCCTTTGATTGTAGGTTTTCAAAATCCTTTCACCTAGAGAGGGATTTTGAAATCCCACAACCAAAGAATTTAAGGTGAAATATTTCTTTGGTTTTTACATTTCATGATCCTCTCAAACATAATTTTACTTAAGAATTAGATTAATAAGAGCTAGTATAATTATTTTGACATGTTAATAAGAGCTAATATTTTCTTACAGGGCTAAGAAAGAATGAATAGGCATTGATATATTTGTTATATAAGATGTCAGGATCGGGAATTTTCTCAAGCACACTCAATTTGGATCAAAACTCAAATTAATCACGGAGGCGAAATCAATGTGATTTGATGCTAAAAATGATTAACAATAATAATCAAAGCGAAATATATCAAAACTAACACGCACAAATAAGTAATGAAGTTCTGCATGATTTATTGATAAATTGTGTATGTGTTATAGATGTTGAATTTGGCAAGTGTATACAAATAACAAGCACTAGATTAAAAAAACAAAACGTCTATTTATACAAACTAAAATTATCAGACGAAGTTCTAGTATTTGCCCAAATTCTCGCACCCAACATTTCTCGCTTCGAATAAGTTCTCGTAAACTAGCATCTTTTACAAATGTTTTCGCAAATTCCACCAACCAAGACAAGTTTTCACATTTCACATAGTTTTCGCTTTATGATTAAGTTTTCATAAAAGACAACTTTTATTTCCCAAGCCTCTATTAGTGAACTCTACACTAGTTTTCGCTTTATGATTAAGTTTTCATAAAAGATGTACAACTTCTATTTCCCAAGCCTCTATTAGTGAACTCTACAATCTTCCCCAGGCTCACTCAATCAATTTGCATCATTCATCTGTGCTGCCTACATGGTAGTTCCTTCCTCCGACATATAAACCCTTCTCTAATGCTTTGTTCACCTTTCGCTCGAACTACAAAGATATAACATCAATAGTAGATGGTGCTTCAATCTTGTTAGCTTGTATCTTTAATTGATCTTCTTCCCGACACTTCAACATATCAACATGATCCATGAGTCTATACTCTTTGTCCTTACATACAATCACAACATGACCCGTTGACCTGAGATTATACACTCACATCTCCATCTCATAAAATTAACAAGGCTATTTATTGATAATGGAGCATGAACAAGAATCTTTCTTATAATTCTCGGCCTTCTATGAACTTGATTAATCCATAATTCTCTAGTTCCTAGGTAAATCCTTGTTTTATCTACATTCCTTTTAGCATTTGCAAGCTTTAACTTGCTAGACCCAAACTTACACTCTTTATATAACAAGTTCTTGGACTATATGTAAGGATAAAAAATAATGACAAATCGATCTTGTGAGGAGAATGTAGAATATAATCACTCACGGTAAGAAGATGAAGTAGGATCAAATGAACTTGAACATAATAGTAAATAACATTCTTTGTATTTCTCACTGTTTTGAAACAATTACAATAAGTGTGAAATAAGGAAAATGACCAAAAGCTTGATGATTAAATTGATAATTAGCTATTTATACTAAACAAAACTAGTTCTCGCACGAGATGTACTTCTCGCGCAACAACTTAAACTTCTCGCGCGACTTGATCTTCTTATCTTGCTTTGATTTCTAGAGCCTCTAGGTTCAATCTCTACAATCTCCCCCTAGGCTCGGTGAATCAATGCTTTAGAAGCCCACGTCTGCAACCTTGTAATTGCCCCCGTAAGCATACATCTTGTTGCCCATGGCCTTCTCAATCAACCAACCAAACTGTGTTGCCAAAAGGTGAACAGATTCATCAAAAGAAATCGGGCAAGCCTATAACCTTATCAAATCGTCTCATCCAAACTTAAGCAAATCCATAGGGTCAATGATACAGTAGTCTTTGTCTACACGATTGTAACAACCCCTTGGAACCAAAGTAAGTTATGATTCGTGCAAGTGTCAATGTGATGGTGCTTGTCTAACTCATGCGTTTTAATATGGGCTCATGCGCATGAACAGTGATCATGCGCATGAACAATGCCCATAGGCCTAGAAATTTCCACTGGAATTTGGTTAAGTGTGCAATGTGCCTAAGTCTCGTGTGCCTGAATAGTGCCCATGCGCCTAAACAGTGCCCATGCGCCTAGGAGTTTTTACTGAAAAATGGCTAAGTGTGCCCATACGCCTGAGTCCCGAGCGTCTCAATAGTAGTCATGCGTCCCACAGTTGTCATGCGCCTAGAATTTTTCTTATGTAATTATACTATTATGTTTTCCTTTTTATTGTTATTGTTACTAATATATGTTTTAATCATTATATCCGGTCTTAGTTCAAATTTTTAGTATTTTATCTAGTTTCATCCAAATATTTTTATAAACAATGTAGCTTATGTACTCGGGTCAATTAAATCCACATTTAAGTAATACTTAGAAGAATTTTAAAGAAACATATTCAATACTGAATGCAATGTGAGGATAAAAATAATAATGTTACAAGGAAATTAAAATAAAAATCCACTAAACAACAACCTCAGCTGCCCCATCCACCACCAACCCCTTTTCTTTTTCTCCTCAAACACTCCATCTCTCTCCCGTCTTCCCATACATGCAAAACAATTTTTATTACATCTTTGGACTCTCTCTTAGTTTCTCTCAACCGAGAACACACACACAATTTGCACTTCTCTCTTCTTCTTAGTAAGGACACTGGAAGATTAATCCAAGCCGAGGCAAGCTAAGGAGGATTTGTTGGTGAGCTTTGGTCCACAGTTAGTAGCAAGAACAAGAGATATCCAGCTTTGTTCGAAGAGTATCAGTTATCTACCCTACTTACATGTTTCATAAATCGTTAACCATCAAAAGTGTAAGTGACTTTGTACTCCGATGTCTTAAATCCTAAAGTATTCACCTTCATCCTGCCTCAAAACATGCTCTCATTGTTCTAATAGAATTTATGCACCATTTACCTATTTGTCTTGTAAACTCTCACCTTACCAAGTTAATACCTACCTAATAAAAACTTATGTAACTCTTCTTAATATGCCTTAAAAGTAACAAAGTATGGAAACGTTTATGAACAAGTTATGCTACTTACATATGTGTAAATAATGTAAAACACCCGTTTATGGCAATACCCATGACATGTATGTTTTACCCGTGATCTAAGGATAAAATTTCAATAAGTTTTGTGATATAAAGTGCTTGTAAATCCGGGATTGATGGTCGGGTATTGATCATGTGATAATAATTCAAGGTTTAATTAATATAGTTATGTGATTTTATATTATCGTTAGTGTGGGATGAAATTATTTTGAGTTTTTTTTGATGTATAGGAAATCGAAGCTAAAGGATGCATATTCGGGAAGAAAAGAAGCCATAGAAGGAAGTATAGGGGTGAAAGTGCAAATAAAAGAAACTATAAAAATGGCCTAGAAACCTTAAACCAGCATATGATTGAGCGTATATGAAAGAATTTTCAAAGAGGTGGGCGTAGGATACGTCAAGGCCCTAACAAATTCCTATTTTCATGGAATTTCAAGATATAAAAAGATTAATAACTCCAATTCGAGGGGGGACTTTTTCCAGATAAATTCAAGTGCTTTGAAGGTATCTTTTGGGTGTTTTAAGCTTCCAAATTCATCATAACAATCATCATTGATCATCATCAAGCAAAGATGGAAGATTTAATGGCTACAATGCGTGGCTAAGTTCGTGTGATTGCTTTCGGGTGGAGATTTCTTATCAAGTGAGATGGTTAGTTGTACTTAGGGTTTTTATGTTAAACACTTTGTGATTGAATGTATTTGAGGATTTGATTGAGTTAAACAATTTTTTGTAAAGAAAGTTATTTGCTTTATCATCAGTTTTCGGTTTACTTGCATCGTGAGCTCATTGAGAAAAGTAGATAATATGATAGATGAATTGATGACTTTGTGAATGAACGAGTTTTAAAAGATTGTTACTTGGTCATCACTTCGATCAAAAGCCATTATCTTGAGCGGTGTTATAAAACCTTAAAATATATCTAACGAACCATTGAATTTGTTGAACTTGAAACCCATAAGTGATTGTTTATTAATATTTAATCAAACTCGACTTAGAGTTTCTTGCTTTATGCACTTTTGCTTAGTAATCCATTCAAAGTTTCAATTTTTAATTACAAATATTAAGTCTTTTAATTAATGGAGTCGTATTCATTAAGTACTTTCCACATATTCCCTAAGGAGACGACCTTACTTACCCTTACACAATAAAGGTAGCTAAGACCGGTTGTTTAATTGTTTTTCCTTTCTTTTCTTAAAAAATATATATAAAATACCCAAAAATATTTTATTTTTTTGTTTTTCTTTTTATTTGTTTTCTTGTTCAGTATTACGCGAGCTAGTTTTGCATTTTCTTGTTTGCAGGTAACCATTACTTTAATACATACAAGATTTTTAGGAAGGACTTCACCATTGCACTTTCATCGAGACATTGAGAATACTACAAGGGAAAATCGTGTGTTTCAAAAACCTAAACTTTAAGGACTTCTCACATTCGGGTCAAACAAGATCTGAAGAGAGTACATCATTAGCCACAACTCATAGGATTTTAGGCCAACTCTCTAGAACACCAGAAAGTAATCAAGCAAGAGGAATGAATAATCTAGGAAACCAAGGAGAGCCACAACCCAACCAACCTATAGGAGACATCTTGTTCCCTGTGTTTCCTCCGCCCGATGATCCTCCACCTCAACCACAGCATGTGCAACCTCAATCTCAGGGGCCAGTCCCTATGAATCAAGGGGTGCAACACCAACCTCCTCCTATACATTCCAACCAACACCTAATGTTTGGACATGTTATCTAGGTCTCCATCATGATAGGGAGGGGACTCATCATAGCAATAAGGACAGGTTTTGAGTAAAAGGTAGTCATCATACTAATCATGTGGAAGATTGTAATAAAGATCAAGTTAACATGGATGGAGCAAACCAACATGACCTTGAGGATTATGGAAGCCAACCGGGATATCAACACCTTCATCAAGGTGGCTATGCTCAACCACCTATTTGCAACAACATTGGCAGTCAACTATTTAATGGAATACCTGCTAATCTGGGAGCACAACATCTTGCACTAGCACATGGTGTGGATAGTCACTTCCATCCCGCTATTGCTATCAACTTATCTCCTATTGTTTCAGCAACACAATGAGGGAGAGCTTTTGAAGTCAAACCCCAATCCTTAGGCATTCTTCCTCACTTTCAAGGAATGGCAATCGAAGAACCATACTTGCACATATCTGAATTCGAAGCATCTTGTAGCACTATTGGTGGTCAAGGCTTTTCACCGAAGGAAGTTAAGTTAGTACTATTTTCAGTTTACAATTAAGGATAAATCCAAACAATGGTTCTTATCTTTGCCTTTCACAAGCATCTACACTTGATTTCAAATGTAGTAGATATATTTGGATGGATATTACACATCTCAAAGAACAAGTGATGCAAGGCGAGCAATTCAAGGTTTTACACAACAATCAGGTGAACAATTTCATGAAGCTTTTCATTGGTTCAAGGAAATGTTGAGAACTTGTCCACATCATGGAATAGCTAAATGGGAACTAATATCAGCATTCTATGATGGCCTCTCACCAGAAGATGCAAGAGATGTAAACTCTACAAGTGCGGGTACATTCACCTTGAACCATGATGATGATGATTAGGATATTCTTGAAAGTATGAGTTTTATCTCCAAGAAGTGTGCACAATCAAGTAGAAGGTCAAGAGGAGAAAATGTAAAGATGGTGAATGATCAAGTTGCTATGGATAGAATTGCAGTTCTAGAATGAGAAATTGCAAGCCTCAAAGTCGGGAAAAGTGGTGTGGCACATATATCAAATGAGTATGATGGTTGCGAGATGTGTAATGACATTGGTCACACATAGATGACTTGCTATTTGAATTTCAGGAAAAGTGAAGAAATACATCAATTTCAAGGCCAAGGATAAAGGAAGACAAATGACATGAACCCTAACACATATCATCCTGGTCTTCGAAATCATCCTAATCTAAGATATGGTAATTCTACTAACCAATTCAATCATATGTTTCAGGTATAAACTCAAGGAAATAATCAGTACCAAGGCCGACAACAAAACTACAATCAAGCCAGCTATCAAAGGATAATTACAATCAAGGAAATTACCAACAAGGAGGGTCTTACCAATAATGAAATCAGCAAGGATCTTCAACTCACAACGGTAATGATAATACGATCTTAACAACAATTCAAGATTTAACAAAATATATGAAAGAGTTCAAACAATTCAAAGATGTACAAGAGAAGACTAATAAAGCTATTGCTAAGCAATTGGGAAAACTAGTTGAACAATTGTTTGGATGAGAAACATGGAAGCTTCCAAGTGACACAACAAAGAATCCTCAACATCATGCTTCATGTTCAAAAAGTTCTTACGTTAGCCAGGTAAGTATCTTGAGAAGTAGTAAGGCTTATGACAACAAAGCCGTACCACCACCGCTATTTAAAAAGGGAGTGGTGGTCGACCTTGGGGAGAATGGGGAAAGTGATAGTGATATGGAACTTGAAACACCAAAATAACCATAAAGGTAACTTTTCAGGAATCAAATAAGGAAAATGCAATATCAGAAATATTTGTAGCAAGGTGTGAGGATGGAGAATAATCCTATTCCTTACCCTTCTGCTTTAAAAGAACCCACCAAACCAATTTCTAAAAAACAAGGGCCTTAACAAGATGAGATTTGGTAAATTTTTAAACAAGTTAAAATCAATCTTCCATTATTGGATGAAATCAAGCAAGTCCAGCTTATGTCAAATATTTAAATGATTTATGTACATAGAATAGGCAACAAAAATTGCCAAAACAACTTGATTTTACTAATAATGTTAACTCTGTGTTAGCGGGTGTAATTCCACCCAAACTTCAAGATCCAGGAGCACCCTTAATTTCTATTGAAGTTGGTGACTTTAAGATTAATAAGGAACTCCTTGATCTTGGAGCAAGTGTTAGTATTTACCCGGAAGTTTATATGACCTGTATGAGTTTGGACCATTGAAAAAAGCCGACACTACCGTGGTGTTGGCTAATTTATCACTTAAACTTCCGTGTGGAATAATAACTGATGTGATAAGTGAAGGTGGAAGATTTTTACTATCTTGTGGACTTTCTTGTGTTAGTCCTACAAATGATAAGCAACCTAACGTTATTTTGGGGAGACCATTCCCCAAAACAACCTAATGCTTAATCAATTGTATGACTAGCACAGTCGACATGACATTTGGTAATCGAAGGTTAAGATTAATTAACGAGTGCCATACTCATAAAAATAAGGGTAGCACCATAGAGTTGTGTGTTTTATGTGACAGGGAAGAGGCGTAATTAGTGGGTGAATTAGAAGCACAAGAATATGAATGGGAAGTGAAAGCAATACAACAAGGGAAACCGACTTGGACACACCAAAATAAATCTAGATTTCACAATATCATACAATCATACTACGTAAAGTACAAACCTAAGTAATTTAATCATAATTAAAAGTTAAAAATAAGAATTCTAAAACAAAGTTAACCTATTGATACAATATACTATTCATCCCCTTTGTCTAAATCGTCTTCTTCAGCTTGATTTAGAGCCTTTTGCGAAGCAAATATGTTTGTAATTTATGACATAAAATGAGCATTTTAAAGCAAACTTGAAATTTGCTCCAGCAAAAACAAAATATTCTTTTAAACATGTTGAACTAAACACACTTAGTATACTCAAAAACATTTTAAAAAGTTATAATAACCTAAACCCAATATGATGCACTCAAGACATTCATTTTTAAATCATTTTGAGCATCTGAAAGATTTTCATATGAACAAACATTAAAAGAAAAATTATCATCCATGTATATTCCCACCTCGTGAAAAAGTATATCATTAAGTTTACCAATGGGGGTATACGTGGCAGCTCTATTAAAGGGGAGAGATAAAGGTCCCCTCTTTTTAACTAACTCATGCTGCATTTTTTTTTATTTTTCGCATTGCCTTTTGTTTTCGAGAAGACATACCTGTAATTATAATAAAAATTCATTAATTGCATTATATATTTAATAATTGTATAAACATAGTAAATAAATAAATTATAGTAACAATTACCGTCCAACACGTGACTTCCAGTACCACTAAATGGAGGAAGTAGTGGATCCCCCACGCCATTACCTCCATAACTTATGATATCAATCATAAGGTATGCGAAAACAATCCACAATGATATCATGTCTTGAAATATAAGATTTAGCACATAATGTTAAAATAAGAAGAAACTTTTCTACTACAACATGAAATATAAACAAAGTTTTATATAAATAAATACGTACAAAAATCCTAACAAACATAAACCTAATCAGAGTCAATGAGAGTCACCCTCATATACTTTGGTATCTTCGTCAGACCCTTCAGAGTCATAATCAGAATTGTCCTCATCATAATCATCCTTGTCCTCAAACATCTCATCAGTGGTAAGAGTTAGCGGATTAACTTCACTTGTAGACTCACCTTCGGTGACATAAGTAGGCATGTTATGAAAGTTTTTTGTGAAGTCAATGAAAAGTACACTATTAGAGGAAGAGTGGTTGTGAACAACTTCAAGATCTTCTATCAAGTCATTGTCGATATTATGAATGTTCTCCACGACACCATCATTGGATGTAGGGTGATCCTAAATTTTTTGAAGATTAACATTCTTGATGACCCACCAATGATTATTGTTTTGAATGTGCCTTACATAATTGTTTGTTTAAGAAACATTCGGAAGCATTTCCACTTAGCTCCTAATTATCTACATTTAGATATATATACTCGAGGAGCAAAGAGAAAATGTCAACCAGATTTTTCTTAAACAAACAATCATGTAATACATATTCATATCCTAAATGAGCTAAAATGTTCAAAAAGCAGCCCCAAAATGAGGACACTCTAAAATTAATTACAAATCAAATTCAGGCAGGTATTTCTAAGCTCGTGATGATTAGAATGAGGTCACAAAACATAAACACTCATAATTCACAACAATAAGCAATTATTATAAAAATTATTGGTCATATACGATAAATTTGACACCATCATATTTGTTGCACGTTCAATGGCCAGATCTAACTGAGTAAGTTGGAACGAATCACTTATCAATAGTGGCAACATGTCGCTGCTAATAATGTCATCGCTTTTAGTGTCGCCCGTAATGCCCTTGTCGCCAGTAATGCCCTTGTCGCCGTTAATAGTGCTGACGCTATTTGTGGTTTTTCTTGTAGTGTAAGAATGCCACACAAATTGTATCTTTTATTCATTAGACCTATAAAAAAAATTTTGTTATAAAATAGATAATACTAAAATAATTAGTTTGCGTAATCATCATGTTTGACACAATTAACTTTTTATAAAAGAAATTCATAATTTGGAACAAAGTGCCCTTTGGATCAAGTCAACCAAACCAGTCTTGTTTTTCCCAAACCAAAAATGACCCCTTCAGATTTAAACTGTTAAGATCTTTTACCCAGCCCCCAACTAACCAATTTTACCCTTTCAAAGCAAAAATAACTAACAATGGTAGTGTGTTACTTGATAGTACCCAAGATCAAAGTTATAAAAAGAGTAAGTCAACAATATGTCACGCATAATAATTGTGTTTAACTGAACATAATAATGTTTTTTCTTAAAGATAAGTTCTTGAAAATATAATAGTAAAATAATTTCATTTTGTAACTAATATGAAAAACAAAATAATAAAATAACAACAAATAACATCAAAAGCTTTTTCTTTAAAACTTTTTTCAGCACTTGATAATCAATACATTGTATTTTTTGTTACAAATACCACTAGGATAACCTAAGGCAAAATGCTAATGCATCCGTTATCAAGGATGTCTTGAAAGTAGGAAATATGTTCTTTCTTTTCCAATAGAGTGAGTCAATACAGTGCTTTGACAACAAGTTGAGCTGGACATAATGGTCAATCTAAAACTCTATCTTTTGATCAAGTAGAATTCTCATGGGGATCTTCATAAGTCAATTAAAGTATGTACAAGACATACTTACAAGATTCAACATGACTGACTATAAGATTGTTAAGATACTCACAGGCAGAAACCACTCCATTGGATCAGATTTTAAGAGGGAGTGTGTAGATGAACATCTTTACTAGACCATGATTGGGTCTCTTATGTATCTTATAGCTAGGTGGCCCGATATCATGTTTGCCACATGTATCTATGCAAGATATCAAGCCATTCACAAAATGTCACATCTAGTCACTGTTAAGAGGATTCTAAGATACCTCAAAGGTGCTGCTACATTAGGCCTCTGGTATCCAAAGAATCCTGACTTCAATTTATATGCATACACAAATAGTGACTATGGTAGTTGTAATATGATTGCAAAGTCTACATCTAGGGGTTGTCAATTCCTTGTGGAATGATAGTCTCTTGGAAATGTAAGAAATAATCCTATGTGTCTGCATCAACTACTAAAGCTAAATATATTGATGTTGCTAGCTGCTGTACTCAAGTGCTTTGGATTCAGGATCAAATGTTGGACTATGGATTCAACTTCAAAGAGACTCCCATCCACATAGACAACAACAATGTTATCTCTATTACAGATAATCTTGTACAACACTCAAGGATAAAATACATCAACATCAGGTATCATGTAATTGGAGATAACTTTGAAAAGGGATTAATCAAACTGGTCAAAGTTAACACAAATGAACAATATGTCAATCTGTTCACCAAAGCTTTTGATGAACAGATATTTAAATATCTTATATAAACTATTACGATGATTAATTTTGAGTATATTTTCTTTAAATTTGATTCATATTATTTCTAAAATCTATGTGTCCTAAGTTGTCTATTTTTATCACCTTCATAAGCCCTTGTTTACTTTAGAAGAAAATTCTTTTAAATTTCTATCTCTTAGATTATTTAGAATTTTGATATTTTTGTCTTCGAAAGATATCTTTTTACCTTCAGAAGGAAATTATGTCTTCCAAAAGAAATAACTACTTATTTCAACTTACCTTTGGAAGAAATTAGTCAAATATCTTCCAAATCATAACTGAATATAAGTACTTATATGTTTTTTAAGAACAATTTTTATCCAAAAGCAATTTAAGTCTCGAAAGCTTTTATTCCTCTTAGAATAAAATTCTCCATGTCTAAATATCTTCCGAAGCAAAATTCTCTATAATCTTTAAAATTTCTTCCGAAGCCATTTTAGCTTCGGAATCTTTTTATCAAAACTTCCGAAGACAAAATACCTTCGGAAGATTTTCGACTTCCAAGAAAACTACCTTTCTGAGCACTTTTTCAGAGGTGGGACCAACATCTGGATTTCAGAGTTTATCCTTTATCATTAACTTTGTCTCAAATCCAATTCATATAAATATACCCAATGGTTCCCTCCTCTTTCACTCTCTTCTACATCCACAAATCTCTCTTAAACTAAATTCACCCAAAACCTCCTTTGTTCTTATCTTCCTTCACCTTTAAGCTTTCTCAAATGACCAATTTAAACCACAAAACAACCCTGATTTCTCTATGCAACTCCATAGGCAACATAATTAGGTAGCTCTGTTGGACTCTAAGAAAGACTCCACTTTCTTAGAAGTCTATTGTTTTCTTGCTTTGTCAAACTACTTCACCTCCCTTACTACTGATCCTTCACTCTATGAGGATCAACTTTTGGAATTCTGGAAGACATGTCAAGAGGTCATCATAGATAGGGAGAAGGCACTATCAACCATAGTGCAGGGGAGGACAATCTTCATCACTCCAACCATCATCAACACACATCTTCAGCTAGATGATGTAGTGGGTGAATTGTCCTTTCCAAAGGAAGCTGTAAATCATTCCTTTGAGCAGATGGGTTATGAAGGAGATTTCTCTGTAATGAACTTCAGGAAAAGAGAAGGTCTTATCCCCGTGGAAGTACATACTTCATGTGGTCATCCATAGCTTATTCAACAAGCATGGGGGTTAGAACCAGATTCCTGAAGATCTCTCCTTCATAGTATATAGAATGATCCAGGTGGTTAAGTTCAAGTACTCACAGTTTGTGTATACCAATTTTCTTGCTAACTTAGACACCTTAGAGTATTACATGTTCCCTAGATATCTTCAACACATTCTTAACTATGAATTGGGCTCATAGTTGAGGTGAACACGTGATATTCTTAAATTAGGACTGATGAAGCCTAGCATCTTTAAGACTATGAAGAAGTCAGTTGTTGGCTTCTCTGGGGTAGAAACATCCTTTGTCCCAAAAATGTTAGTGCTTATTGCTCAAGGTGATAACCTAGCAGTATAAGCTAGTGTTGAACCCACACCTTCCACTCCATATTTTTGGAATCGATCTAGCTGCCTAGCTTATCTTATATGGTTTGGGCATACAACCACATAAACAACCTGAAATACTCCTCACCTACCAAAGAAAATTCAAGCAAACCCCCACTCAAGCTATTGAGCTTGTGTATGCTCCTATATCATCACCGTTACTGGAGGAAGTGGACTCTGGAGCTCCCATTTCTCTCCTATCTTATCAAGAATCAGTGTTGAGGCTCTTCATGCTTAGCCTGGTGAGCTCATTACCCAAGCAACCTTAAGCCTTCACTCAAAGTCTCAAAACTCTGGTGAACAAACTTTAGGGAGAGTTACCATCCCTAGCCTCTTGATCTAAACCAACGAATACCCAACCTAGAATTCTATAATGATAAAGACATAAGATGCAGTGAGTACCATGAGTCTCTCTACTCCTCCCCTACTCAGAGAGAGATGAGTACTCTTGCTTCTCCCTTGTCTAGCCCACATCATTCGCCTATCACTGAAGTAGACCACCCTGAACATGTTTGGAGATCCATATGGAAGAGGCTCTCACTTCTACAAGTGCTTATACCATTAATACTTCAAATATGACAACTCAGCTCATTAACACTTCACCTAAATTTATCAGTGTGCAAGGGAAATCCAACAGCTAAGAACATCAAGCTGGTTGTGATAGAGAAAAAATTGGTCCAATTCTCTCATCCCCGTATGATTTTTCTAATGAAGATAAGGGGAACATGAGACTAAAGGTACATAATTTTTCAAAAACATGCTCCTATTTAGTCTTTAAGAATAGTCACTTGGAATCTCAGGTGACTACCTTACAAAACAAGATCAATGATCAGCAACTTGAGATTTTCTATCTCAAGGAGAAACTAGATAGGAGACCTTTGAGGAGAGCTCATCCAGGAACACAAGAACCTATGGATGTGATAGACCTAACTCCTAGCTCACCTATGCAAGTGGGTGATACTACCAAAAGGGGGAGAAAGTCTCAACAATCACAGAACCTGAGAGTTCTTCACAGAGTATGGATATTGAGGACTCACCATCCTCACTTGTAGTTGTCATACTCAGCAACCTCCTCAAGTTCACATTGATATGGACTCACTCATTCAGAGTTTATTTAAGGAGAGAATTCCAAGGGCAATATCATCCTCACCCTAAAGAGTTTCCAATTACATAATTGGGTGGAGGTATGATGCTGATAGAAGAGCCCTCATACTTCAAAGAGTTTAAGGGCAGCAAGAGATCTTCAACTTTCAGACCTTGAACTACTATGAAGGTCTTGGTCTAATCAACATGCAACTTGCCAACCCAAGTCAATTCAAGAAAGTTGGCAGAATGGCTCAAAGAATTTAAGACTAGATTTCTGAAGTGTTCAAAGCAAGAAGACAAATACGATTAGGCAATGTCATTGGTAAACTGGATGTTGAGGTGGACCCTAAGATTAGCATCAAAGGGAAAATGTTCACTAAAGGGCCAGTGACAGAACTAGTGAGCACTATCACTTATCCAGAAACTTCAACATCCTAATCCCTCAGTGAAACAACTACTGGTGAAAGTGTATCACAATCTCCTTTTGGTTAGAGCCTGGATACTGCTCCCAATAATGAAAGCCAAAGCTCTCTCAACCTTGAGTCATAAAGGTATGTGGGTGACAAAGGGAAAATTGTTAGGGATCGAGTACGGACATAGTACTAACTGATTCTGGGCATATACCAGATCAAATAGTGCGGAATCCTATTTGATTGGCGATCCAATCAGTGAGAACGCAGTTGAAGTCAATCTAACGATTAAAGAAACGTTAAGAACGATTAGGACAAGATCAACTACATTCTATGAACTTGGAACAAGTTTTCTTGAGTCTCTGGATGGCTTGGGTACGATTATATGCGTAGGTATTTGAACTGTTGCCTTTTTCCACGATTTAGGTAGTATTTATAGGTTAGGGTCTTCCAATCGTACGACTGAATCATTAGCATGGTTCAATCGTGCAACGGAATCATGCGAATGATCCATCCGCACGACTGAAGGTTTAGTCGTGCGACTAAGTCAATCTTATGTCTAAATCATGCAACTAATCCATTCTCTTGGTTCAGTCGTGCGACTGGTCCATTAGCATGAAATCTTCATGCGTATGGTCCATTAGCATGGTCCATTCGCATGAGAACTTCTTATGATTAAGTTTGAACACGTTTCTCAATCATTATTGACTAAGAATTATGTACAACAACCACAAACCTATATAGTTAGTTCACTATAAATTATCACACAATAAACAATGAAATATTAAACATTATAAGCATCAACCAGATATTGTATTTCATTCATACCCATTCATTACATATATGTAAGACATGATAGACATTTTACATTAAGCTCCTAAACTAGGTACATATGTATCAACAAACTCCCCCTTGGACCTAGTTTACATTAGTGTCTAACATTCTTCATTAGCTCCTCAAATTTCTTGTACTTTTCCTCTCTAGTAACT